>JAEBUP010000104.1:0-131530 GCA_023014405.1 Amanita molliuscula
GCGACAAACCCAAGCTTGGGTAGGCTACAAACAGTAAAGGACGAGAATACTAGTTCGCTGGGGTGAAGCGTAGGCAGGAGACCATAGACGCGCCCTGGGTTTAGTATACCTTTATTGCGGAAAAGCTCAAGGAACGAGTGAAGAAAACCTGATTGGTGTCACATATCAAGGCTGATCTCAAATTCCTCACATACTCCCTGTACTAGCACCCCTACCTGACTTCGGGGTGATAACTAGGCACAAAGATAGTGAGGTGAAGTGCCGGGTGTGCCCAATTAGTAGCTTGCGGACCCACGACGCTGCAGACAGTATCTTTCCTGTTTCCCAGGAAACGTCATCGACAGGCGCGGATTTTCGGCTGCCGCAAAGAACAGATCAAGTGTCAGTGGAGGGCCTGAACTTGATTGAAGATTGCTTTTACAGGAATAACCTACCTTCCCTCATCACAAAAATGAATTGCCAGTTTTACTACGTACTCCCACACGCCCAGGCGACACTCTCAGAAATCGGTCAGATCTTTGAGGCGGACTGGGCCCACACCATCGAACCTGTCCTTGTCAGGACACCAGCATTCATCGGCGACACCATCGTACGCCGATACGACAACCACGTCAGACTGTACTGGCGTCACCGCAAAATGAGCGGAAGAGGGAACGCGCCGGAATGCACGCTGGCACAGAGCCTGTACTGAAGCCTCTGACTATAGCAAGCTAATGATGCCTCTGACTATAGCAAGCTATCAGACAGGAACAGGGGAATACTGTGACCATGCCCGGCAAAAAAACCATCCGACTACTGAAAGGTACCGCGGGCCCTGGTAGCCCTGTATGCGGAGACCAGTAGACAGGACACCCCTGGATCGCTGGTACAAAGGCGATTTGGTTAGTCTGATCCTCCATGGGTAGAGAGGTTGGGAAGTCGTTCCCCCCGTAAAAGGCAAGACGTAGAGCAACTTACTCCGTAAGGAGACTTTGCAACAGGAAAGGTACCCATAGTGGACCTGGGCTGTGGCAGTACGAAGCTTCAGGCGGACATGGGTAGAGCCGTCTGAGTGCTAACCTCCTGCTGGGCCAGAGCCGGACTTGTCATCCGGATGGTTAAACTGGAAAGCCCTCTGAAGTATAAATCAGGGAGGTCAGGAGGCGATACCGACCCGAGAGGACATATTCTACGTCGGTGACGAGTAGACGGGGTACCACTCCCTGTTGAAACTTGCTTAAGTTGTAAACAGGATTGGTGTTACGGGTAGGCTTCACTGTGCCATTGCTGGTAGAGCGCCAGCTCCCGCTTTGGATGTGATTGCTCCCCTCTCTAGTTTCCTTGTGTATTTCAGGCTAGAGTGGCCAATCATGGAGGCGCAACAAATATTACGAGAACGAGAGCTCAGTCAAGAGCTCGAACAGAAGGAAGCATGGGAGGCCCTTCTGGCGGAACGAGCAGCAAGCAAGGCTGTTCTACGGGCGGAGCGCGCGATGCGCAAAGCCGAACGAGAGTATCAGACTCTCATAACATTATTGGAAGACCAATACGGAGGCGACACCTCTAACCCCATCTGGCTCGCCCTTGTCTCGTCAAAATATAATCAATGGTTGATGTTGATAAACAATGGCGACAAGGCAATACTAAAATATCGAGTGGCGGTTTGAGCGACTTCAATGTGCTCACCATGTGGAAGAATTATACGAACACGAGGGCATGACCATGTCACATGAAGACTGGAATGCTTGGATGCATGCCATGAATGGCAACATACGAGCCACCCGTTACGCCAAATGGAAAAAGGAGAAAGAAGAGGAGGAACGTCGTCAGGGGATTCGATATGACCCTTTGCTCATCACAAAACCACCAGGACGAATTCTTCCCACTACACCAGAACGCCTTCTAACGGAGCCATTGTTAAAACTTCAAATCGGACTCGACCACTTCTTGTCCGAGGTAGGAGAAGACACCTGGAACGATCATAAAGCCCGGTTGTTAGGATGGCGAGCCCGCGTCAAAGCATACTTACCAGGACCGATAGCAAAGAGTTCGATCGCTCCAGACCAGTGGAGGCAGAATGGGTACTGCTACATGTACCTGTTTAAAGCCGAATACTACGACAAGTTTAACTGGCCTGCCTGGCCTACCTTGTACGATATTATAAACTGGGAACCAGAACTTCGCGACGATACAGTGGTCTTTGCTATCCAGGATAGTATACGACCAGGACGATGTCACATCATTGAAGAATCTGCCGTACGGCGAGATGACATTGAATACACATGGGACGAACTTGTAGATCTTCACAAAGTTTCCCATTATACCTGGACGGTACGGTTTGGAGGGCAATCAAAGTCTAAACGTCGAATGAGAAATCGACCTCTCGCCACCACGTCTATCAAACGAGTAGACTTGCGATCTACGGTTACTGTACAGGAAGCAGTAGACCAAGCAGCCGGACGAACATACCCGGCAGTAAAAGAACAGAAACCAGTAGTGCAACCAGCGCGATCATACGCAGTGGCAGCACTAGCTGGCGGAGAAAGTACAGCCAAAGTTATCAATGCTGGAGGAGACGCAGCTCATTGGAATGGCGGAGTTCCCACAACAGCAGATTGGCTATCGACCGAGGAGTATCCCCAGGGGGCTAATAACGCCCATAAGAAAAGACAAATCGACCAGTGGAGACGAAACGTGGAAAAAGAATTTTGGCTTCCTTATCCATATCCAAAAATGTCATGGGTTGACAGCGGGTTGCACCCTGACATACCAGGATATTGCTACCTGGTATTAATTAAGAAAGATTTTTGGAACGAATTCCTGTGGCCAGCCTATCCACAGTTACAGGAAATTTGTAACTGGGACAAAAGCCTTCGAGACGAAAACGTTACCACCATCATACGAAAAACTTACTCTCAATCGAATATGTTACATATCGAAAATACAACAGTAACACGAGGGGATGGTTTCACGTAGAGTGTCTAAACAGAGAAGGCATGGGGCACTACAAAATAGGAGCAGGAAACCCCGAAGAAGGCGAAATCATAAGTCTAGGGGAAGAAAGCGATATGGAATTACCAGAGCAACCAGCGCGATCAGACGCAGCGGCAGCTCTGGTAGAAATAGATCCTTGTCTAAGGAACGGTCGTCCCGGATTAACAGAACAGCAACAGAACAAGTTGCACCCGAAACATCCAGGATACTGTTATCTCTGGCTAGTAAAGCGAAAGTACTGGAACGTATACAAATGGCCAGCTTACCCAACGATTCGGGAAATATATGGATGGGACCCTGAACTTATGGACGAGGATCGACCTATATATTGGAGGCGAACCAAGGGATGCAATCGCATGTGGCATTGCGTTCGAGTATCTGGAGAACCTAATGGTTGGCCATGGATGAAGGCCATGATGTGGCAAGGTTACGGTTCACATCGAGTCGGCGTTGGAAACTTCCGACTTACAATAGACATGGTCACGCAAGCTTATCATGCAATACTCGGCTGGAGAAACCACTGGATGGACACTGAAACTCTGGAACCTCTTGCGGACACCCAACCTGCAGCAGCAGTAGCAGCAAGGGAAAATGAAATCCACCGCCAAGAGGAAGAACGACAAAGGGCGGTCACCAGCGCTGGACAAGCCCTCGTCGCTATAATAAACGAATACCAGAGGAGCTCACGCCCTGAACCAGGACCTTTGACCAAAGCCGAAATGCCGGACTATTACGAGGGGGATCCCAGAACAGTTGACGCATGGTTACGACAAATGGGGACATATTTCATGTTGTCTAGAGAAACAGATCCCAAACGGATGATCTCAATATGTTTATACCGAATGAGAAGAGGAAAAGGGGATAGAGCCGCAGATTGGAGCGGTGTTAAACTTAAAGCGCTTCAAGAAGCACTACAGGAGTTCCAGGACAAAATCGACAATAATGGGTGGGATCCGCTCCTCAACTGGCAACAACTTAACGAGGGAGAGTCGACCGAAGATAATCGAGCATGGGTTCGAAGACCACTAGTTAACCAATTCCCATTCACGGATTGGACCGACTTCAAAAATCAGATGCACGAGTTCTTCATGTCAACGGAAACAAAAGAAAAGGCAATAGAAGCCTTATTGAAGTTGAGACAAGGAACAATGATGGTCGAAGACTACATTGTCAAATTTAACTCCCTCACCACACTTACCGACTGGAATGACCAGGCCTTAATATCCCAATTCCAGAGTAATCTCAACCCAGTACTGGGACGGGACTTAATTCGATATGGAGGACTCCCAGATAACTCTACTCTCCTCCAAATACAAGCACGAGTAACCGCGCTTGCCCGAGCCTACAGGAAGGCCAATGAAGCATATGGCTTCCCAAAGACTCGGCAGGAATATCGAGAGCAGACCCCGAGTTATAACCCTCGCCCTCAATATCAATATAAAGCGCCAGCTCCATTCGCATCAGGAAGCCGAGACCCAAATGCCATGGACGTGGATAAGAAACGAGATGTTAAACCATGGTGCTATAACTGTGAAAAGGAAGGACACTATAGCCGTCGTTGCCCATCACCACGAGGGAGAAAACCCATACCGGAATGTAGGAACTGTGGAAGGAAGGGACACACGGAAGAAAGATGCTGGAAGAAGAAAGTCGCCCAAGATAAGGGAAAAAGAGCAATACGAATGATAGACAACGGGGAAACGACCCGAGTAGAAGGATGTGCCAAAATTGAGGAGGTCTCGGATTTTGGAGACAGCCAGTGAACGAACGCTCTGTTCAACTGGCTCATAGTTCAAATTCTTGTAACGGTGTACTAGTACCAATAGATTCTGCAATAGATGTAAACAACTTACTCTACGAATGCAGTGGGAACATACACCGTATAAGAAATATGGAAACGAGCGTGAAACCGGAAAAAAGATTGAAAGCCTGGTCTACCCCTTGGGTACTAAGACGTATTTGGCAACAACCAGAGCAGACGGCAATTGAGTGCTTAAGGCAATGGGTAGAACCAAGACGAACAAAAGAAGTTGATGAAAAACTTGTAAAACAGTTAAACGCGTTATCGGAAGCAGACGCCCTTTGGAACCTGGTCCACTTAAGAGAAAAAGTGGTACAAGGAATAGGAAAACAAGAATTAGACCTGAAGGGAACCATAATCACTATGGACACGCTACAATCCGCCGATGTAACTATGTTATTGGACTCAGGATGTACAGCTTCGTGCATAAGTGAAGATTTCGTCAAAAAACATAGAATGAACAAAAAGAAACTCTTACGACCCATTCCTGTATACAACGCAGATGGAACGTGGAATGGGTCAGGAAGTGTTGAATACTTTGTTCAGTTCAAATTACGAATAGGGTCACACGAGGAAATAATGGATTGCGCAGTTGCCACACTCAGCAAAACGGATCTATTCCTAGGACATGATTGGTTGGAACACCACAACCCAATCATCAATTGGAAAAAGAAATCCTTGGAATTTAACCGGTGTCCGGGCACCTGCTGGAAACCCTCCTCAGTACAGGAACCTGAAGACGAGATTGACGTATCATATCATCTAAGGGAAGGAGAACGTCTACTGGCTGTACATATCGGAAAGCCGGAGCTGCAGATACGAGCCTTTGCCTCGACCGCCACAAAAATAGCTGCGGAGCAGGCGAAAACGGAGAAAAAACGAACGCTGGAGGAAGCGGTTCCTCACCATTATCTAAAGCACAGAAAAGTTTTCGAAAAAGAAACTTTCGATGAACTTCCACCAAGACGACGGTGGGATCACGCAATAGAACTCATACCGGGTTCAACTCCAGTCGACTGCAAAATCTATCCCCTAAATAGAGATGAACAGCAGCAACTGGATGAGTTCCTAAAAGAGAACTTGGAAAGTGGACGAATCCAAGCTAGTAAATCGCCAATGGCGTCTCCCTTCTTCTTTGTCAGGAAAAAGGATGGAAAACTTAGGCCTGTACAGGATTACAGGAAGCTAAATGAAATGACGGTCAAGAATCGCTACCCTTTGCCTTTAATTGGAGAACTCGTAGACCAATTATCACACGCAAAGGTCTTTTCCAAAATGGACATACGTTGGGGATACAACAATGTCCGGATCAAGGAGGGCGACGAATGGAAAGCCGCCTTTCGAACAAACAGAGGGTTGTTTGAACCATTGGTCATGTTCTTCGGTCTCACCAATTCACCTGCCACCTTCCAAACCATGATGAACGACATATTTCGAGTCGAAATCGCAGAAGGATGGGTAGTCATCTACATGGACGATATCCTGGTGTTCTCAAAGAACCAGGAGGAACATACGAAACATGTTAACAGAATCCTTGAGAAACTAGAAAAACACAAGCTGTCGCTGAAACCGGAGAAATGCTTCTTTGATAAAAACGAAATCGATTTCTTAGGAGTGATCATTGGAAAGGACACCGTACGGATGGATCCTGCAAAAGTTAAAGCAGTATCCGAATGGCCAACGCCCAAATGTAAAAAAGAAGTCCAACAGTTTCTGGGCTTCGTCAATTTCTATCGACGTTTCGTTAAAGATTTCGCGAAACTAGCAAAGCCGTTGACACGGCTTACAGGAAAAGAAGAGTGGCTGTGGACGCAGCTACAGGATGAAGCCTTCGACAGGCTCAAAACAACCATAGCGGAGGAGGTGGTACTCCGAATCCCCAATGAGGAAGGACAATTTCGAGTAGAGGTGGACGCCTCCGATTTCGCTATAGGAGGAATCCTATCTCAGCAAAGAGAGGATGGGTTGTGGAAACCGGTGGCCTTTATTTCAAAGTCGCTCAATGACGCTGAGCATAATTACGAAATATACGACAAAGAAATGCTCGCAGTAATGCATGCCTTTTACGAATGGGCGCATTACTTGAAAGGAGCAAAACAGACTATCGAGGTTCTAACAGATCATCAGAACCTAACGTACTTCCGAAAGGCACAAAACCTCAACCGACGACAAGCGAGATGGGTTACCGACTTGCAAGATTACAACTTCGTGATCAAGCACAGAAGTGGCAAGTCTAACACCAAGGCAGATTTATTGTCCCGACGAGCAGGACACCACAAAGGAGAGAATGACAATGAAGGTGTTATCCTTCTCAAAGAACATCTCTTTGTTAATGTCCTCGATGATGATCGAGCAATAGACGATATTATCAAAGACATCAGGGATGTCCCTCGTCGGCAATGGGAAACTCAAGTAGTCAAAGGCTTGGAAACCGCTGGGGGAGAATACAAAATAGAAAAAGGACTGGTAACATGGCAAGGACGAGTATATGTCCCAGCAGTAACGGCGTTACGAGAAGACATTATTGCTATTCACCACTCATGGGGACACTCCGGAGTAGCAAAAACGTTAGAATCGCTCACCAGGAACTTCTGGTGGCCCAACATGCGAAAGGATATCGAGAAGTACATTCCTGGCTGTGAAATATGCCAGAAAGCAAAACCAGATAGGACTGCCCGAGCGGCACCTTTACGACCAAACGAGGTACCTTCGGAACCTTGGGAAATAATCTCGGTCGATTTCGTGGGACCGTTACCCGAGTCCAAAGGAAATAACATGGTCCTAGTCATTGTAGACCGCTTCACGAAAAAATCATATTTCATACCAACAACATCAGATATTACTTCACAAGGAACAGCGGTGCTGTTTCGAGACAACGTCTTTAGGGAGCACGGGCTTCCTAGAAAAGTTATTAGCGATCGAGGCCCTCAATTCGCCTCCAAATTCATGACAGACTTATATGGAATGTTGGGGATAAAAGCCAACCGATCCACGGCTTACCATCCGCAAACGGACGGACAAACGGAGCGAGTCAACCAAGAACTAAAGGAGTTCTTAACCATCTTTGTCAATAATCGACAAGACAACTGGTCAGATTGGTTGTCGGTAGCTCAATTTTGTCACAACGATCGCGTACATTCCGCTACGGGGTTCACCCCCTTCTACATGAATTATGGGCGACACCCGAATAAAGGTCTCGACCCCACCTATGCACCGAAAGCGGTGGCGGTCGAACAATTGGCCAAGGAACTGGAGGAGGTACACGCCAAGGCAAAATTGGCATTAGAAAGGGCAGCGCAAGTCATGAAGCAGCGCTACGATACCCACCGGAAACAAGCCATAGAGTACAAGCCCGGTGATAAAGTATATCTCAGTACGGAGAACCTACCAGTCATCCGAGCAACCAAGAAGCTGGATGGAAAGTTCGTCGGACCGCTCGAAGTACTCGCAAAAGTGGGGGAGTCCTCGTATAAATTAAAAATCCCGGCCTCATGGAAGGTCTATAACGTCTTCAACGAAGTCCTCTTGAAGCCGTATAGGGAACCGGTATTCCCAAAGCAACAGGCAAAAGCAGCAGCGCGTAAGGACGCGCAGATGGTAGAGGAATCCCAGGAAGGGGAATATGAAGTGGAAGAAATCTTAGAAAGCCGAATAAGCGGTAGAGGCGGAGCGAGGCTGGAATACCTCGTAAAATGGAAAAATTACCCGGTAGAGGAAGCCACCTGGGAGCCGGTGAAGAACGTCGTCAATGCACCAGCCATTGTAAAGAAATTCCATAAAGCCAACCCGGATGCCCCTAAACTCGTCAGAAACATCCGAGATGGGCTCCGATACATCCAATACACGGTTACAGAACCGAAGACGAGTCTGGCCATTTCCAAAAAACCCACTAATACACCACGAAACAAACAAACAAGGGGAACACATTGGAAGGACCGTCAGAGGTTGTTTGGATGGGACGACGGTCGTTTTGGGCCTAACTACTTGGCAAATATGGAGCGCCGATGGCGCAACTGGAAGGGTGATAGAGCAGCGATCATGGAGCTGCCAGATGATACCGACGGGACGTTCTCCAGAAACCTGGAGCGCGGCGGGCGGTCTAAACCCGTGCTTAATTTCCCTCAGACAACGGAAGCGGAGGAGCTAGCGGAGGAAAGAAGAGCTCAAGAGAAAGACATGGCAGTACTTGCCAAGAAAATATTAAAAAAGGGGAAAGTAGTGGCTGCTAAGGAAAGCAGCGAGTCGGAAGAAGACCGACAGAGGAGGATCAAGGGTGCAAGTCACCAGAAAAAACCATTGGTCAATTACAGGACCACCGTTGAAGACGTCGAAGACGTCGACTCAGAACAAACTGGGCTGTCGCCTAGTGATCAACAAGCGCGCTTGGCCGCGTTCTACGACAGAATGAAGGAGGACCCCAGATATGTGGACTCCGCCACGTCAGCCTCTCGGGACGCGAGGCCTTGAGGGGGGGGTGATGTTATGAGCATACCTCTCATTTCAAACTTTACAGTAACGACGTCAATGACACTTATGAAGGACTGGTCACGAGGAGTCGGAAGATCTTTTTCTTTTCTTTTTATCTATTTTACCAAGCTCAAACGTCTACGAACAAGACTACGCAACGGGACTTTAGGAGGATGCCCTACGTGAACTGCGGTCCCTATAAGGAAGGAGGTTAGGTCAGCATCGGCTATGGAGATAGACCGAGTGCCGACAGGAGTTGCGGCCCGATGATGGGCCTACGCCATGAAAGGAATCATGAGCGGCACGGCGCCTGAGGGGCAACATGGGAACGCCGAGGAGTACCAAGTCAACGGTACGGCGTGCATGGGAATCGGCCGAAGTCCTGAACAATAGGAAGGCCGTATGAAGACAACCCAGGAGTTGGGTGTGAGAGGATCTCCCCATAGAAGGTTAGATGAGCGCAGATCGGCTGCTGCGCATTGATCCCGGCATGAGGGACTTTAGCTGCGCGCTGTCTGCGCACAGACCAGGGGAAGCGGTATATAAGGGCCGTAGTTTAGCGTAGGAGACTCTTAAGTCTCTAGATAGTCTATTGTCACTAGACATAGCTACAGAGCAATCAGAATCGTTTCAGACTTAACAAGTCACCGCTCGAGTCAGATAGGTTGTGTCTAGGGCAGTCCTGACATCCTTGATGCGTACGTTGTTATATCCCCAACGTATGTCCATTTTTGAAAACACCTTAGCTTGGGACAGCTGATCTACAAGTTCTCCTATGAGGGGCAAGGGGTAACGATTCTTGACCGTCATCTCGTTCAACTTCCTGTAATCCTGTACAGGCCTGAGTTTTCCATCCTTCTTTTTGACGAAAAAGAAAGGCGACGCCATTGGTGATTTACTGGGTTGAATTCGTCCAGAATCTAAGTTTTCTTTAAGGAATTCGTCCAGCTGTTGTTGTTCATCTCGATTGAGAGGGTAGATTTTACAATCCACCGGGGTTGAACCAGGGATTAATTCTATTGCATGATCCCAGCGTCGTCGTGGTGGTAATTCGTCAAAGGTTTCTTTTTCAAACACCTTCCGATGTTTCAAGTAGTGCCGAGGAACCGCTTCCTCCAGTGTCCGTTTCTTTTCTTTATCCGCCTGCTCTGCAGCTATCTTTGTTGCGGTTGAGGCGAAAGCTCGGATTTGTAATTCCGGTTCTCCAATATGTACTGCTAAAAGGCGCTCTCCTTCATTTAAATGATATGACTCGTCGATCTCGTCCTCTGGTTCTTGTACAGAGGATGGTTTCCAACAAGTACCAGGACACCGGTTAAACTCCAATGATTTCTTTTTCCAATTAATGGTCGGATTGTGATGTTCCAACCAATCGTGACCTAGGAAAAGATCAGTTTTGCTAAGTCGAGCTACGGCGCAGTCCATTACTTCCTCGTGGCCTCCTATTCGTAGTTTGAATTGAACAAAGTATTCCACGCTCCCTGATCCGTTGCGTGTTCCATCCGCATTATATACTGGAATCGGGCGTAGAAGCTTTTTCTTGTTCATTTTATGTTTCTCTACGAATTCTTCGCTTATGCATGAAGAAGTACAACCAGAGTCTAGTAGCATGGTTATGTTTAAGGACTGAAGCGTGTCCATTGTTGTCAGCGTTCCTTTTAGGTCCAGCTCTTGTCTCCCTATTCCCTGTACTACTTTTTCTCTTAAGCGGACCAGGTTCCAAAGGGCGTCAGCTTCAGACAGTGCGTTCAACTGTTTAACAAGCTTCCCATCTACTTCTTTTATTCGCTTTGGTTCTACCCATTGTCTTAGGCATTCGATGGCCGTTGGTTCTGGTTGCTGCCATATGCGTTTTAGTACCCAGGGGGTAGTCCAGATTTTCAGTCTTTTTTCTGGTTTTACGCTCGTTTCTAAGTTCCTTATACGGTGTATGTTCCCACTGCATTCATAGAGTAAGTCATGCACATCTATTGCAGAATCTATTGGTACTAGTACACCGTTACAAGAATTTGAATTATGAGCCAGTTGAACAGAGCGTTCGTTCACTGGCTGTCTCCAAAATCCGAGACCTCCTCAATTTTGGCACATCCTTCCAGGGTCGTTTCCCCGTTTTCTATCATTCGCACCACCCTTTTTCCTTTGTCCTTGGCGGCCTCCTTCTTCCAGCACCTTTCCACCGTGTGTCCTTTCCTTCCACAGTTGCTGCATTCCGGTATGGGTTTCCTCCCTCGTGGCAGTGGGCATCGACGACTATAATGTCCCTCCTTTTCACAGTTATAGCACCATGGTTTGACGTCTCGTTTCTTATCTACGTCCATGGCGTTTGGGTCTCGACTTCCTGACGCGAATGGGGCTGGTGCCTTGTATTGGTACTGCGGACGGGGGTTACTGCTGGGGTTTTGCTCTCTATATTCTTGCCGATTTTTTGGGAAACCATATGCTTCATTGGCTTTTCGGTAAGCCCGGGCAAGTGCAGTTACTCTTGTTTGTATTTGGACAAGAGTAGCGTTGTCCGCAAGTCCTCCATATCGAATCAGGTCCCTTCCTAGAGCTGGATTGAGGTTACTCTGGAACTGAGAGATCAATGCTTGATCATTCCAATCGGTGAGGGAGGTGAGAGAGTTGAATTTTACGATGTAGTCCTCCACCAACATCGTTCCTTGTCGTAGCTTTAGTAAGGCTTCTATTGCCTTTTCTTTCGTTTCTGTCGACATGAAGAATTCGTGCATTTGGTTTTTAAAGTCGGTCCAATCCGTGAATGGGAATTGGTTAACTAATGGTCTTCGTACCCATGCTCGATTATCCTCAGTCGACTCTCCCTCATTTAGTTGCTGCCAATTAAGTTGTTCATCCCATCCGCTATTGTTTATTTTGTCCTGGAATTCCTGTAGCGCTTCTTGGAGTGCTTTAAGTTTGACACCGCTCCAATCAGCTGCTCTGTCTCCTTTTCCGCCTTTTATCCGGTATAGACATATAGAAATCTGTCGTTTTGGGTCTACTTCTCTTGCTAGCATAAAGTAGGTTCCCATTTGCCGTAGCCACCCATCAACTGTCCTTGGGTCCCCTTGGTAATAGTCGGGCATTTCTGCCTTCATGAGGGGTCCTGGTTCTGGACGCGAACTTCGCTGATATTCGTTGATTATGGCTACAAGAGCCTGCCCCACACTGGTGATAGCTCGTTGTCTATCCTCCTCCTGACAGTGAATTTCATTCTCCCTTGCTGCTATGGCTGCAGCAGGTTGACTGTCAGGGAGGGACTCCAAGGTGTTGGTGTCCATCCAGTAATTTCTCCATCCGAGTACTGCGTGGTAGGCCTGGGTGACCATTTCTACTGTTAATCGGAAAGGACCTGCTCCGAGTTTATAATGTCCCATGCCTTCTCGATTCAGGCATTCAACATGGAACCACCCCCTCGTGTTACTGTTATATTTTTCAATATGTAGTGTGGTTGATTGGGTGTAGCTCCTTCGGATGATGGTGGTTACGTTTTCTTCCCGGAGGTTTTTGTCCCAGTTGCAGATTTCTTGCAACTGCGGGTAGGCTGGCCACATGAATTCATCCCAGTAGTCTTTTTTGATTAATACCAGGTAACAATATCCTGGTATGTCTGGGTTGAATCCGCTGTTGGCCCAGGACATTGTTGGGTAGGGATATGGCAACCATGCCTCCCATTCAACGATTCTTCTCCACTGGTCAATTTCTCGACGTTTATGAGCATTATTTGCTCCCTGTGGATATTCCTCGGATGATAACCAGTCCGCCGCCGTAGGGACTCCGCCATTCCAGTGCGCTGCGTCCCCTCCAGCGTTTATGACTTTTGCTTTACTTTCACCACCAGCTAGTGCTGCCGCTGCGTATGATCACGCTGGTTGCACTACTGGTTTTGGCTGGACTATGGCCGGGTATGTTCGTCCGGCTGTCTGATTTACTGCTTCTTGCACAGTAACTGTTGATCTTAGGTCTACCCGTTTGATAGATGTGGTGGCGAGGGGTCGATTCTTTAATCGACGTTTGGATTTGGATTGCCCTCCAAAACGTACTGTCCAGGTATAGTGAGAAACCTTGTGAAGGTCCACAAGTTCGTCCCATGTGTATTCGATGTCATCTCGCCTTACGGCAGATTCTTCAATGATGTGACAACGTCCTGGTCGAATACTATCCTGGATTGCAAAGACTACGGTGTCGTCCCTAAGCTCTGGCTCCCAATTTATAATATCGTAGAGAGTGGGCCAGGCGGGCCAGTTGAACTTGTCATAGTATTTGGCTTTAAACAGGTACATGTAGCAGTACCCATTTTGCCTCCATTGGTCTGGAGCGATTGGACTTTTTGCTGTGGGTCCAGGCAGATACGCCTTGACGCGGGCTCGCCATCCTAGTAACCTGGCTTTATGATCGTTCCAGGTGTCTTCTCCTATCTCGGACAAGAAGTGGTCGAGTCCAATTGGGAGTTTTAATAATGGCTCCGTAAGAAGGCGTTCTGGTGTAGTAGGAAGAATTCGTCCTGGTGGCTTTGTGACAAGTAAGGGATCATATTGAATTCCCCTGCGACGTTCCTCCTCTTCCTGTTCCCGTTTCCACTTGGCGTATCGGGTAGCTCGTATGTTGCCATTCATGGCATGCATCCAGGCATTCCAGTCTTCATGTGACATGGTCATGCCTTCGTGCGCGTATAATTACTCTACGTGGTGAGCGCACTGAAGTCGCTCCACCGCTACTTGGTATCGCCTTATGGCTTTGTCCCCATTGTTGATCAACATCAACCATTGATTGTATTTTGAGGACACAAGCGCCAGCCAGATTGGGTTGGAGGTATCGCCCCTGTATTGGTCCTCCAAGAGTTGTATGAGAGTTTGGTACTCTCTTTCAGCCTTGCGCATAGCGCGCTCTGCCCGTAGTACAGCTTTGGTGGCCGCGCGTTCCATCAGAAGGGCCTCCCATGCTTCCTTCTGTTCGAGCTCTTGTTGGAGCTCTCTTTCTCGTAGTAGTTTTTGCGCCTCCGCGCGTTCACTCTTCCGCTCATCTTTGCGGTGACGCCAGTACAGTCTGACGTGGTTGTCGTAGCGGCAAACGATGGTATCGCCGATGAAAGTTGGTGTCCTAACAAGGACAGGTTCTGTGAAATCGACCCAGTCCGCCTCGAAGATCTGACCGATCTCCGAGAGTGTTGCCTGGGTGTGGGGGAGAATGTGTTGGAAATAACAATTCATTTTTTGTGACGAGGGAAGGTAGGTTGTTTCTGTGAATAAATCTTCAATCAAGATCAGGCCCTCCACTGACTCTTGATCCGTTCGTTCGGCAGTCAGAAATCCGTGCCTGTCGATGATGTCCTTTGGGAAACAAAGGAGTTGTTGTCTGCTGTGTTGTGGGTCCGCAGGCTACTCAGTTAGGTGCACCTGGCAATTCGCCTCAATGTCCTTGTGCTCAGTTATCAGCCCGAAATCAGGTAGGGCTGCTGATACAGAGGGTATGAGAGGACTTTATGTCAGCCTTGATATGCACGATAACTGGTTTGTTTCGCTCGTTCCTGAGCTTTTCCGCAATCACAGTATACGTTACCCCGAGCGTGTCTGTGGTCTCCTGCCTACACTGCTCTTGGGCGATCTCGTATTCTCGTCTGTGACTGTTTGGTAGACAGGCCCAACGGGCAAATTGAAGATCTCTCGTTTGAGACCTGGTGACAGTAAGGTGTCATTGTCGATGTCGCCAACGGTCCCGGGATAATCGGGTTACAACCGTCAAAGAAAGAACTAGGCCTCTGGTGTCTGGAGCAACTACGAGCGATGTGCTCGGTGCTTGGACAATGCAGAGGGGTAGAGATAGAAAGTCTCTAGATTATGTCAGGACTGCCCTAGACACAACCTAATGACTCAAGTGGGGACTTGTTCAGTCCAAAGATGAAAACGAGTTGCTCAGAAGCTATGTCTAGTGACAATAGACTATCTAGAGACTTAAGAGTCTCCTACTCTAATCTACGGCCCTTATATACCACTCCCCTGGTCTGTGCGCAGACAGCGCGCAGCTAAAGTCCCTCACTGGGGATCAATGCGCAGCGACTCATTCTGCGCCCATCTATCCATTCATGGAGAGCTCCTCCCACACCCAACTCCTGGGTTGTCTTGTATGCGGCCTTCCTATTGTTCAGGACTTCGGCCGATTCCCATGCACGCCGTACCGTTGACTCGGTACTCCTCGGCGTTCCCATGTCGCCCCTCAGGCGCCGTGCCGCCCATGATTCCTTTCATGGCATAGGCCCATCATCGGGCTGCAACTCCTGTCGGCACTCGGTCTATCTTCATAGCCGATGCTGACCTAACCTCCTTCCTATTAGGGACCGCAGTTCAAGTAGGCCATCCTCCTAGAGTCCCGTTGCGTAGTCTTGTACATAGACGTTTGAGCTTGATAAAATAGATAAAAAGAAAAGGAAAATATCCCCCGACTCCTCGTGACTGTATCTTCATAAGTGTCATTGATGTCGTTACTGTAAAGTTGAACGATGAGAGGTGTGCTCATAACATTGATATCCCGTGGACCTGACTAATCTATACCATATCTGATCGTCAGCTGATGGCTTTATTCATCCAATAGGGTCCTATTCCGCTGCATTGGTGCGTTGCTATGGATGATGTGGCTATTGGATCTTGGACTGTAGATCTTCCTAATGTGGATATGGCCCGATGGCATGGTCCCTTCTCCGGTGAACTAAACTGTGCTGACTGATGATTTTCATGCGACTCGGCCGATGTGGTGCTGACTTCGGGTGCAAATGACTGACTGGCATGGGGTATGGATGGTGTATGCGGGAGGTGACTTGCTTGTTGGTTGTGGGCAATGCTTTCCTTACCGTGGAAAAATGCGGAGTTGTGCGGAATTGCATGGAATTGCTTGGAGTTGCTTGTTGCTATCGCAGAATACCTGCGGATGACTCCTATACACCCCTAGCTCGGAACAATGCTCATCACCATGTAGCCTGCAACCTCTCTAGGCGACATCGACTTTGACAGTTGTTTTACTGTCAACAGGCACTGTCTAAGTGTCCTCAATATGCCCCATTGGGCCTGGCGACAAACCCTACTTGGGTAGTCTACACACATTTATGGAAGAGAGTACTAGCATTGCTGGGAGAGCATAGGCAGGAGTCCACAGACACACCCCAGGTGTAGTACACTGTATTTGTGGAATAGCTCAGGAATGAGCGAAAACATTTGACTTGTGTTGTGTATCAAGGCTGATACAAAGTTCCTCTCACACTCCCTGTACAAGCAATGCCTATTTGGTTTTGGCACTGATAACTTGGCACAAAGATAGAGAGGCGAATTGCCAGGCACACACATTTTGATAGCTTGTGGACCCACAATGCTGCAGACAGTAACTCTCCTGTTTCCCAGGAGACATCATTGACAGGTGCGGATTGTTTTTTCCGGACAGCCAATAGAACGGACCAATTGTCAGTGGAGGGCCTGAAGTTGGTTGAAGATTTTTTGTTTTAGGAACACATTCGAGAGAGCCATGCAGTGCTCATTCAATTACATATTACCTCATGCCCAGGCAACACTTTCGGAGATTGGATGCATCTTCGAAGCGGACTGGGTCACCAATAGCGACAAGGTCTCGACTAGACCTACAGAGATAACCGGCAATACTATTTACTGCCACTACAATAACCACATACGATTGTGGTGGGCGTTCTTGAAAGAACAACGATGAGAGAAGCGCGCACTTGCACAAGAAATTATCTGGCAATGAGAAGCCGAGGAGTCACAAATTCAGTCAGAGGCATGGGATGCCCTACTGGAACAACGAGCAGCAAACCAAGCTGTGTTACAGGCAAAATGAGCCCTAGAGAGAGCACACAGGGAATACCTTACCCTGACCAATCTGCTCAATGACACATTTAAAAGGGACGCATCCAGTCCCATATGGAAGGTGCTAATGGTGTCTGAATATAATCAATGGCTCATGGTCATCATTGATGGAGAAAAGGCCATCCGAAATTATGGAGTGGCCCCAGAAAAAATACAATACGAATGCCATACAAAGGAGTTGTATGAGCACGAAGGCATGACAATGGAACATGCTGATTGGAACACGCTAATGCATGCGCTTAACAGGAATATTTTGTCAGAGCAACCAGCATGCGAAGTTGCAGTGGCAGCTCAGACTGAACTGGAGGATGGAACCCTGTATGGGTGTCCAACAATTAATGAATGGGGATGCAACAACTTGCATCCATGACTGGTGGGATACTGTTACCTTTGGCTGATAAAGGAACAGTATTGGAACGAATACAAATGGCCAGCATATCCTATGCTCCAAGAAATATATGAATGGGATCCTGAACTCAGGAATAAATATCAACCCATATACTGGAGGCAGACAAAAGGGTGTCACAACATGTGGCATCTTGTTCGAGTATCAGGAGGAACTCTTGGCTGGTCACAAGTAAAACAAATGTTGCAGGAGGGCAATGGGTCACATCGACTCGGAGCTTTTAGATTCATGGTCAGGATGGCTGAACAAATACATAGAGCCATGAATGGCTGGGAACAGCACTGGAGTACCTCCAGAAATTAGACCATGTTCGCCAACTAGACCAGCAGCAGTTCGAGCTGCCCAGGAAGAGGCAATTAATAGACAAACAGAAAGTCGACAGATGGCAGTTGTTAGGACCACGCCTAAACACAACCTGAAGACTTAAAAGTGGGGCTTGTTAAGCCAAAGACAAGAACATTTTGCTCAAGTAGCTGTCTAGGTATGACAAACTATCTAGAGTCTTAGGGACTCGCTACCTAAGACTACAACCCTTATATACCTTTCTCCTGGTCTGTGCACAGTCAGCGCGCAGCTAAAGTCCCTCACAATAGAGACGATGCACAGCAGCTGAGTCTGCGCCCATATGACCTTACTTGGAGATCTCCTCCCACACCAACACTCTGGTTCTTCCATATACGGCCACGCCTATTGTCGCGCGTCTCGGCCGATTCCCATCTACACCGGTACCTAGTCATCAGTACATCTCGGCATTCCCATGTCATCCCTCAGGCACCATGCCACTCATGTATCCTTCCATGGCATAGGCCCATCATCGGGCTGTTGTTCCTTGTCAGCACTCAGTCTATGTCCTTAGCCAATGCTGACCTAACCTCCTTCCATATAAGGGTCACAGTCCTAATGTAGTCTGTCCCTGCGACCAAGGTATCATCTGAGTCTGGTATCCTATCGTTTGAGTGCAATGAAATAGATAAAAAGAAAAGAAAAATAGAGTCCGACTTCCCACGACCATATCTGCATGTTCATCATTAGTGTTGTTACTGTGAAAATTGAACTGGATGAGGTATGCTCATAACATCACCCCCCCCTTAAGGCCTCACGTCCCGAGAGGCTGAAGATGTTGAGTTCACATAGTGTGGATCTCTCTTCATACGTTCGTAAAAGCGGTTCAACCGCTCAGCTTGTTCTTCAGGCATCAAGCCTGTCTGTTCTGAATCAATATCTTCCACCTCCTCCACAGTGGTTTTCCAGTTTTTTGTAGGGCGTACAGCACCCCTGATCCATTTTTGTTGGTCCTCTTCCGACTCACTGCTTTCCATAGCAGCTTCTGATTTTCCCGCCTTTTTTAAGATTTTCTTCTGAAGACACTCAGTGTCTTTTTTGTGCGCTCTGCGCTCCTCCTCCAACTCTTCTTCTTCTCCCCTTTTTGGGAAATTAAGCATGGGTAACTGCCCGCCATGCTCTAGGTCTCTAGAGAACGTCCCATCGGTATCATCTGGCAATTCCATGATTGCCTTCCTGTCACCTTTCCAGTTGCGCCATCTGCGCTCCATGTTTTCTAAATATTTTGGGCCGAACCGGCCATCGTCCCATCCAAAAAGTTGTTTGTCCTTCCAATGGGTTCCTCAACTTTGTTTGTGCTTAGGTGCACTAGGGGTCTGTCGGGGAACTGTTTCCGTGTACTGAATGTACACCTTCCCATTCTTCATGTTCCTAATGAGCTTAGGAGCCTTTGGGTTTTCTTTGTGGAATTTTTTGACCTTTGCTGGTGCGTTGGCGACATTCCCAGCCGGTTCCCAGGTGGATTCTTCCACCAGGTAATTTTTCCATTTTACAAGGTATTCCAACCTCGCCCCTCCCCGTCTGCTGATGTGGCTCTCCATGATTTCCTCTACTTCATATTCGTCCTCCTGGGACTCTTCCACCATTTGTGCGTCCTTGTGTGCTGCTGCCTTTGCTTTTTGCTTGGGAAACTCTGGTTCCTTATACAGTTTCAACAGGACTTTGTTGAAAACATTATACACTTTCCATGCTGCTGGTATTTTTAGTTTATAAGACGACTCGCCGACTTTGGCGAGGACTTCAAGTGGGCCGACAAATTTCCTGTCGAGCTTTTTTGTCGCTCGAATGACCGGGAGGTTTTCAGTGCTGAGATAAACCTTGTCGCCAGGTTTATACTCTCGTGCTGCTTGGCAATGACTATCGTACCACTCTTTCATGATTTGAGCGGCCTTTTCCAAAGCCTTTTTGCCTTTCCGTGCACGTCCTCCAATTCTTTTGCCAGTTGTTCCACAGCTACCACCTTCGGCGCATAGGTGGGGTCTAGTCCCTTGTTCGGATGCCATCCATAGTTCATGAAGAAGGGCATAAAGCCCATTGCCGAGTGTACCCGGTCGTTGTGGCAGAATTGTGCCACCGACAGCCAATCACTCCAGTTGTCTTGGCGATTGTTTACAAACATTGTCAGGAACTCCTTTACTTCCTGGTTGACATGTTCTGTCTGTCTGTCCACTTGTGGGTGGTAGGCCGTTGATCGGTTGGCCTTGATTCCCAACATTCCATACAAGTCATTCATGAATTTTGAAGCGAACTGGGGTCCTCTGTCACTTATTACTTTTCTTGGGAGACCATGCTCCCGGAATACGTTGTCCCTGAACAGTGCTGCTGTTCCTTGTGAAGTTATTTCTTTTGTAGTGGGCAAGAAGTACGACTTCTTCGTGAACCTATCCATTACTACCATAATTGTGTCGTGTCCTTTTGACATGGGGAGAGGTCCCATGAAGTCAACAGAGATGACTTCCCATGGTTCTGTTGGAACTTCATTGGGTCTGAGAGGTGCCGCGTGCGCCTGTCAATCCGGTTTTGCCTTCTGGCATGTTTCACAACCCAGAATGTAGTGTTCTATGTCCTTGCGCATATTCGGCCACCAAAAGTTCCTTGTTAATGACTCCAAAGTTTTGGCGACTCCGGAGTGTCCCCATGAATGATGTATTGCAATGATATCTTCTCGCAATGCCATGACTGTTGGTACATATACTTGTCCCTTCCAGGTGACGAGTCCTTTTTCGTATTTGTATTCTCTGTCAGCCTTTCCAAGGCCTTCGACAACCTGTGTCTCCCATTGCCACTTGGGCACATCCTTAATGTCATTCATGATGTCATCGATTGCATGATCATCATCGAAGACCCATACAAAGAGGTGTTCTTTGAGCAGAACTACCCCTTCATTGTCCTTTTCTCCACAGGTATGTCCAGCCCATCTAGATAGTAAGTCCGCCTTGGTGTTGGACTTTCCACTCCTGTGTTTTATGACAAAATTGTATTCCTGCAAGTCCGTCACCCATCGCACCTGCCGTCGATTTAGGTTTTGCGCCTTTCTAAAGTACGTTAAGTTCTGGTGGTCTGTCAGAACTTCGACTGTGTGTTTGGCCCCTTTGAGATAGTGGGACCATTCATAGAAAGCGTGCATAACTGCGAGCATCTCTTTGTCATAGATCTTGTAGTTTCATTCGGCGTCATTTAGGGATTTTGATATGAAAGCCACAGGCTTCCACACCTCATTTTCTGTTTGCTGCGACAGGATTCCCCTGATAGCAAAGTCAGAGGCATCCACCTCTACTTGGAACTGTCCATTTTCATCAGGGATTTGCAGTACTACTTCCTCCACAATTGTTTTCTTTAGCATGTCAAATGCTTCGTCCTGTAACTCTGTCCACTTCCACTCGTCTTTTCCTGTAAGACGAGTTAAGGGTTTGGCTGCTTTGGTGAAGTCCTTTACAAAGCGTCGATAGAAATTAATAAAGCCCAAGAACTGTTGGACTTCACGCTTGCAAGTTGGTTTCGGCCATTCTGTTACTGCCTTTACTTTGGCAGTCTCCATTCGGACCGAGTTCTCACTAATGACAACTCCAAGGAAATCCATTTCCTTTTTGTCAAAGAAGCACTTTTCTGGTTTTAGTGAGAGCTTATGCTCTTCCAGTTTTGCCAATATCCGGTTAACCTGTACCGTATGTTCTTCTTGGTTTTTTGAGAACACAAGAATGTTGTCCATGTATATGACGACCCATCCTTCCGCTATTTCGACTCTAAAGATATCGTTCATCATGGTTTGAAAAGTGGCTGGTGAATTTGTGAGTCCAAAGAACATGACCAATGGCTCGAAGAGCCCTCTATTGGTTCGGAACGCCGCTTTCCACTCGTCTCCCTCCTTGATTCACACGTTGTTGTATCCCCAACATATATCCATTTTTGAGAAGACCTTTGCCTGTGACAACTTGTCCACCAGCTCTCCTATGAGTGGTAGTGGATATCGGTTTTTGACTGTCATCTCATTGAGTCTCCGGTAGTCCTGTACCGGTTGTAGTTTCCTGTCTTTCTTCTTTACACAGAAGAAAGGTGATGCCATGGGCGATTTACTTGACTGGATTCGCCCAGAATCCAGGTTTTCTTTTAAGAATTTGTCCAGCTGTTGCTGCTCGTCTCAATTGAGCAGATAAATTTTGCAATCAACTGGGTTAGACCCGGGAATCAACTCTATGGCGTGATCCCATCGCCACCATGGTGGTAGCTCATCGAAGGTCTCTTTCTCAAAGACCTTGCAATGTCCTAAGTAGTGTCTGGGGACTGCCTCCTCCAGAGTTCGTTTTTTAGTTTTTTCAGCTTCTTCTGCTGCTATTTTTGTGGCCGTTGATGCGTAGGCCCTTACATTAAGTTCCGGTTCACCAATGTGAACTGCCAACAGTTTATCTTCCGCTTCGAGGTCCTCTGTTATATCCATCTCATCTTCCGGTTCTTGGACTGAAGAACCCTTCCAACAAGTGCCCGGACATCGGTTAAATTCTAATGTCTGCTTCTTCCAGTTGATGGTTGGGTTATGTTTCCTTAACCAATCGAAGCCTAGGAAGATGCTCGTTTTTGAGAGGTGTGTTACTGCACATTCAATGACTTCTTCATGTTCACCAATGCGTAGTTTTATTTTCGCCATGTATTCTAAGGCGCCTCTCGAGTTTTTTGTTCCGTCCGCATTGTAAATTGGCATTGGTCGGACCAACCGTCTTTTGGGTATCTGGTGCTTTTCCACGAAATCAGTACTGACACAGGTCCCTGTTGCACCAGAATCTAATAACATTTTAATACAGATGCTTTTTGATCCGTCCATTTTTGATACGACTCCAGTCAGGTCTATTTCATTATATCCAGTCCCTTGCACTGTTTTTTCCCATAAGTGCACTAGGTTCCACATGGTGTCGGCTTCTGTCATAGCGTTTAGATCATCCACCAGGTGTCCATCCACCTCCTTCATTCTTTTACTGTCTACCCATTGCTGTAGACATTCCACTGCTGTTTGTTTGGGTTGTTCCCAAATCCTCCTTAATATCCACTGCGGTGTCCATGCTTGTAATCGTTGTCCCTTTTTTGCGCTCACTCTTAGATTTCTTAAGTGATGTACCTTCCCACTGCATTCGACAAGTAAATCATGCAATTTAATTTGGGAATCTACTATTGGTACACCACTACTAGAAATCTGAGTAGCAGCCAGCAGCGCTGAGCACTCGCCTACTGGCTTTCTGCAAAATCTGAGACCTCCTCTATATGTCTGACTGGGGTCGTTTCCCTATTGTCTACATATCTGATCACCTGTTTCCCCTTATCCCCTGTCATAATGTTTTTGGGTTTTCTACAGGTCCATGCCACATGACCTTTCTCGTTACACTTTGGACATGTTAATTCTGTGTGTCGCTTCTTTGCCCAGCATTCTTTTACTAGGTGTCCCTTTTTTCGGCAATAGGAACACGTTTTTTCATCCCTGCCGTTGACCTCCATTGCGTTTGGATCTGCTCGACTCCCTGATGCGACCAGTGGTGGCGCCCTGAACTGCCACTGAGGTCTACTATTTGAGGCTGGGGCTCGCTCCCTGTATTCTTTTTGCGTTCTCTGAAAACCATAAGCCTTGTTGGCTTTTCGGTAAGCTCTTGCAAGCGCTGTGACCCTCTGTTGAATCTGGTGTAAGGTGGCATTGTCTGCCAATCCCCCGTATTGGATTAGTTCTCGACCAAGCGCTGGGTTGAGGTGATTTGTAAACTGGGAGATCAAGGCTTGATTGTTCCAGTCAGTCAACGAGGTGAGGGAGTTGAATTTGATGATATAATCTTCTACGATCATTGTTCCCTGCTGTAGTTTTAATAGTGCCTCAATGGCCTTTTCCTTGGTCTCTGTGGACATGAAGAAGTCATGCATCTGTTGCTTGAAATCTGTCCAGTCTAAAAAGGGAAACTGGTTTTCCAATGGTCGTCTAACCCATGCTCGATCGTCAGCGGTGCTTTCTCCTGTGTTGAGCTGGGCCCAGTCCAACTCTGTGCTCCAGCCGTTGTTGTTGATTTTATCTTGAAACTCCTGTTGTGCCTCCTGGAAGGCTTTGAGTTTCACACTGCTCCAATCTGCGGCTCTTTCTCCTTTTCCTCCTTTTATCCTGTACAGACAAATCGAGACCTTCCGTTTGGGATCTGTTTCGTTTGCCAACATGAAATATGTGTCCATTTGGCACAACCATCCATCCACTGTTCGTGGATCTCCCTCGTAGAAGGCAGGCATCTCTGCTTTTGTGAGAGGTCCCGGTTCTCGATGATTTGACCACTGATATTCGTTTATCATTGTGGCGAGTGCTTGTCCTGCACTAGTGATGGCCTGTTGCCGTTCCTCAGCTTGCCAATGGATGTCATCTTCTTGAGCCGCTACAGCTGCTGCCGGTTGTGTGGCTGGTAGTGGTTTGATTGTCTGGGTGTTCATCCAGTACTCCCTCCATCCTATTACAGCTTGGTAGGCGTGTGTGACCATTTCTACCGTGAGTCAGAAAGGAGTAGCGCCTATTTTATAGTGACTCATTCCTTCTCTATTGAGACACTCGACGTGGAACCATCCCCTGCAATTACTATTGTATTTCTCGATGTGCAGAGTGGTCTCCTTGTCGTAGGCTTTTCGGATGATGGTAGTGACTTCTGTTTCTCGTAAATTTTGGTCCCACGAGCAGATCTCTTGAATCTGAGGGTAAGCCGGCCATAGAAATTCATCCCAGTACTGTTTTTTAATTAGGACCAGGTAACAGTACCCTGGTATATCTGGGTTGAATCCACTGTTGGCCCAGGACATTTTTGGGTAAGGGTAAGGCAACCATGCCTCCCTTTCTATGATCCTTCGCCATTGATCGATTTCTCGTCGTTTGTGAGCATTGTTTGCTCCTTGCAGGTACTCTTCGTTCGAGAGCCAATCCGCCGTAGTGGGTACACCACCATGCCAATGTGCTGCATCACCTCCTTGAGTGACGACTCGTGCTTTGTTTTCCTTTGTACCTTGTGCTGCCGCTGCGTATGACCGCGCTGGTTGCACAATAGGTTTGGGTTCTATTACTGCTGGGTATGCTCATCCAGCTGCCTCTGCATAGGCCTGTTCAACCATGACTGTCGTTCTAAGGTTGACTCGTTTGATAGGGGTTTGGGCAAGCTTCCGCTGTGCTGCCCTTCGCTTAGACTTTGATTGTCCACCAAATTGTACTGTCCATGTATAGTGGGAGACCTTGTGTAGGTCTACCAACTCGTCCCAGGTGTATTCGATGTCGTCTTGACGTATGGCTGATTCTTCAATAATATGACACCTCCCAGGTCGGATGCTGTCCTGGATAGCGAAGACCACCGTGTCGTCCTGAAGCTCAGGTTCCCAGCTGATTATGTCGTAGAGGGTAGGCCAAGCCGGCCAATTGTACTTGTCATAGTACTCCTCTTTAAACAGGTACATGTAACAGTACCCATTCTCCCTCCACTGGTTAGGTGCGATAGGACTCCTGGCTCTCGGTCCTGGGAGATGTGCCTTGACACTGGCACACCATCCCAAGAGTCTGGCTTTGTGGTCATTCCAGGAGTCCTCCCCGATATCTCCAAGGAAGTGCCCTAGCCCGATTGAATGAAGATGAGGGCGAGGTTCTGTGACGAGCCATTCTGGTGTCCTGGCAATGATAGCCCCAGGTGGCTTGGTGACTAGAAGGGGGTCGAATTGAATCCCCTTGCGACGTTCCTCCTCTTCCTGCTCACGCTTCCATTTAGCATAGTGGGTTGCCCGTATATTTCCGTTCATCGCATGCATCCACGTGTTCCAGTCTTCATGACTCATGGTCATGCCTTCATGTTCATACAGCTCCTTTACGTGGTGCGCGCATTGGAGTCGTTCTATTGCCACCTGATAACGTTGGATGGCTTTGTCGCCATTGTTGATTAACAGCAACCATTGATTGTATTTTGACGCCATCAGCGCCAACCAGACCAGGTTAGAAGTGTCCCCTTTGTACTGCACTTCTAGTAGTTCGATGAGGGTTTGGTATTCCCTCTCTGCCTTTTTCATAGCGCGTTCCACTTGCAAGACAGCATGAGTGGCGGCTCTTTCCATAAGTAAGGCCTCCCAGGCCTCCTTCTGCTCCAGCTCTTGTTGAGCTTCCCGCTCCCTCAGGAGGATCTGCGCTTGAACGCGCTCAAGTCGTCTCGACTCTTTTCGGTATTTCCACCATAGTCAGACATGGTTGTCATATCGGCGGATGACTGTGTCACCGATAAATTCTCTGGGTCCTGTTTGGACCATGTCGCTGATTGTAACCCAGTCCGCATCGAAGATGCACCCGATCTCCGATAGTGTCGCTTGGGCATAGGGTAGTATATATGTAAACGAGCACTGCATTGTCTCTCGTTTAGATTCTGCTGTAATAAAATGTTCAACCAAGTTCGGGCCTCCACCGACACTTGATCCGTTCTTCTGGCAATTAATCCGCACCAATCGATGATGTCCCTTGGGAAACAAGGGAGTTACTGTCTGCTGTGTTGTGGGTCCGAAAGCTATCAATATAGGTGTGCCTGGCAATTCGCCCTAATGTCCTTGTGCCTAGTTATCAACCCCGATAACAAAGTAGGGGTTGCTATTACAGAGGGTATGAAGGGACTTTGTTTCAGCCTTGATACACATGTATACCGAGTTGTTTCACTCATTCCTGAGCTTTTCAGCAATAACGGTATACTAAGCTCGGGGCACGTCTGTGGTCTCCTGCCTATGCTCTCCCGACACTCTAGTATTCTCTTCTGTTACTGTTTTGTAGACAGACCCAATGGGTGAATTGAGGACGTCTCGTTCAATGCCCATTGACAGTACTGTGTCGTAGTCGCCTGGAGAGGTCACGGGCTGCGCGGTTACTACCTCTCAGAATAAAACTAGGCCATTGGGGTTCTGAGCAACGACGAGCCAAACATGCTCGGTGCTAACCAATGGGGTAGAGTGGTATAAGACTCTAGATTATGTTAGGACCACGCCTAAACACAACCTGAAGACTTAAAAGTGGGGCTTGTTAAGCCAAAGACAAGAACATTTTGCTCAAGTAGCTGTCTAGGTATGACAAACTATCTAGAGTCTTAGGGACTCGCTACCTAAGACTACAACCCTTACATACCTTTCTCCTGGTCTGTGCGCAGTCAGCACACAGCTAAAGTCCCTCACAATAGAGACGATGCGCAGCAGCTGAGTCTGCGCCCATATGACCTTACTTGGAGATCTCCTCCCACACCAACACTCTGGTTCTTCCATATACGGCCATGCCTATTGTCGTGCGTCTTGGCCGATTCCCATCTATGCCGGTACCTAGTCATCAGTACATCTCGGCATTCCCATGTCGTCCCTCAGGCGCCGTGCCGCTCATGTATCCTTCCATGGCATAGGCCCATCATCGGGCTGTTGTTCCTTGTCAGCACTCGGTCTATGTCCTTAGCCGATGCTGACCTAACCTCCTTCCATATAAGGGTCACAGTCCTAATGTAGTCTGTCCCTGTGACCAAGGTATTGTCTGAGTCTGGTATCCTATCATTTGAGTGCAATGAAATAGATAAAAAGAAAAGAAAAATAGAGTCCAACTTCCCACGACCGTATCTGCATGTTCATCATTAGTGTCATTACTGTGAAAATTGAATTGGATGAGGTATGCTCATAACAGCAGTCACAGACATAGGTCTTGCCATTGCCAACATGATAAATGCCTACCAACAGTCTAATCAGGCGGAATCCAGTCCTCTCACCCAAGCTGAAATGCCTGATTACTATCAGGGTGATCCACGTACTGTGGATGGATGGTTACATCAAATGGAGACATATTTTATGTTGGCTCAAGAAAAAGAGCCATCACAAAAAATCTCGATCTGCCTATACAGAATAAAGGGCAGAAAAGGGGACAGGGCAACAGACTGGAGTGGGGTGAAAACTCAAAGCATTCCAAGAAGCGCAGCAGGAGTTTCAGAATGGAATAAATAATAGTGGTTGGAGTCCTGAATTGGACTGGGCTCAGCTAAAGGCAGGGGAAGCTACCGATGATGATCGGGCTTGGAGAAGGCAACCATTGAACAAACAATTCCCATTCACAGACTGGACGGATTTTAAAAATCAAATGCATGAATTCTTCATGTCAACAGAAACCAAAGAGAAGGCTATCAAGGCATTATTAAAGTTACAACAAGGGACAATGATAGTAGAGGATTATATCATCAAGTTCAACTCCCTTACCTCATTAACTGACTGGAATGACCAAGCCCTGATTTCACAGTTCCAAAGCAATCTCAACCCAGCCTTGGGAAGAGAGTTGATTCAATACAGAGGACTACCCAATGGTGCCACTTTGCACCAGATACAGACAAGAGTAATGGCACTTGCACGAGCATGGCGAAAGGCTAATGAAACCTATGAATTCCCTAAGTCACAAAGGGAATACAAAAAGCAAGCACCAGCAACCAGTAGTCATCCTCAATACCAGTTTCAAGCATTGCCCCCTGCAGGGCCTTCATGGATCAAAAGGGATCCTGATGCAATGGATGTTGATAGGAAAGAGAAAGGCAAAAGAGCCATACAAACCATTGTAGCCGGAGACATGATGGCAGAGGAGTATCGGGAGCTAGGAAAGCTCCAGGGTTTTGCAGAGAGCCAGCAGGCGAGCGCTCAGTGCTGCTGGCTGCTACTCAGGTTTCAAAGAGTGATGTACCCATATATAAAGATTCCCAAATCAAACTACATGAGTTACTTTACAAATGTAGTGGGAGCGTACATCACTTAAGAAACCTAAGAGTGAGTGCAAAACATGGGGAACATCTGAAGCCATGGACGCCCCAGTGGATGTTAAGGAGAATTTGGGAACAACCCAAACACATAGCAGTGGAGTGCCTACAGCAATGGGTACACAAAAAATGAGTGAAAGAGGCGAACAGACAGCTGGTGGATCAGCTGAATGCAATGACAGAAGTGGATGCCATGTGGAACTTAGTCCACCTGCAAGAAAAAATGATACAAGGAACTGGTAGAAATGAGTTGGATCTTAAAGGAACGGTCACAACTCTGGACACCTTGAAAACAATTGATGTTCGAATGCTAGTAGATTTGGGAGCAACCAGGTCTTGTATCAATGAGGATTTTGTGGAACAGCACCAGATAGCGAAACAACACTTGGTGCGGCCTATTCCAGTGTATAACGCCGATGGAACCAAAAACTCCATGGGGCTTTTGGAATACATGGCAGAGGTCAAACTACAGATAGGCAACCATGAGGAAATCATAGAATGTGCTGTTACATGGCTTGGAAAAACGGACCTGTTCTTGGGATTTGATTGGTTAAGAATGCACAACCCAACAATTAACTGGAAAAAGCAGTCGTTGGAATTTAACTGTTGTCCTGGAACTTGTTGGAGGTCCTCATCAGTCCAAGAACTGGAGGACGAAATAGATGTGGCACAATGCCTTGAAAGTGGAGAGTGGTTGCTAGCAGTTCACATTGGTGAACCAGAATTATGCATTCGGGTGTATGCTTCAACAGCTACAAAGATAGTGGCAGAGGAAGTGGAGAAGACGAAAAAAACGAACTCTGGAGGAAACAGTCCCCAGACATTACTTGTGCCATCAAAAAGTCTTTGAGAAAGAAACTTTTGATGAGCTACCTGTTATGAGCTCCCACTCATGAACAAAACCCCAAAGCCTTGCAGAGGTGGAGTGTTACTCCAGAGACAAAACACAGGCTATATTGCAAGCCCTACTACTACAAGGATGGTCCTACTAGAGAGAACTAACTCCTAGTGAGAGAGAAACCATCTTGAGTCTTAAGGACTCAAGACTACAACTGTTGATGAGCATCATTCCAAGCTAGGGGTGTAGAGGAGTCTTCTGCAGGTCTTCTGCAGGTCATACGAGCAATTCCGTGCAACTCCGCATTTTCCGCGGTAAGGCAAGCATCGCCCACACTCAATGATCAAGTTGTATCCCGCATACACCATCCAGACCCAGTGCCAATTGGTCGTTTGCACCCAATATCATCACTCTATCAGCCGAGTTGCAGGAAAATTGTCAGCTGGCATAGCTTAGTTCACCAGAGAAGGGACCACGCCATCAAGCCATATCCACATTAGGAAGATCTACAGTCCAAGATCCAAGAGCCACATCATCCATAGCAACGCACCAATGCAGCGGATTAGGACCCTAGCAGATGAATAAAGCCATCAGCTGATGATCAGATATGGTATAGACTAGTCAGGTCTGCAGAATATCAAGAACAGGGCCACGCCAAGTCAGATGAACCCTGGAGTTGCCATGCACAGCAATCAGGCCAATCTATTTCAATCCACTGAGTCTATTAGCATCCCATGTAGGGTCACAGTATTGGTTCCCACCATGGCATTCATATTCCACCATCACGTCCCTCAGCTAACCCCATTGCGAGAAGACCTTCAAGACAGATTTGGATATATGGTTGCGAGGTGAAAATTTTACAAGTGTTACTTCGATAGTTAGAGAGAAAAATGTATATAAAGCCCATGTACAATTAGTTTAGAAGCTCAGTACCAGATTAGATCCCAGAATACAATATCCCTTTGAGCCTCAGCCTCCAGTCTCGCCCTCCTTGTCTCATTTATGTCTCAAGTCTTGTTGCACTTTGTGTTCTGCATTGCCGCCATTATGCACTTGTGTGCTATAGCATTATTTTCCGCGAACTCTGCAGTTCCATGCCTAGTAGCATTGACATCCAGTGCACCGGAGTTGATGGGAATCCTTTCACGACCTCACACCTCTCCTTTCCTCCCTATTTCCAATAGCGGAGCGAACTTATCACCGTCCAACCTTATATACCTCCAGGAAATCCCCCCTGGTACCTCCCATAGACCAACAACACTCCCTCCGTGTTTCAGTGCCCATCCCTTTTGTCTGGCACATGTTTCAAGTGAGTGCATATGAGCGCGATCCTCCTGCGACAACTCTATCCTTTAACTGACTGCCTCTTAGCCAAGCTTGGATCTTCATGGACCTCCCTAGACCATCCCAACTTTATGGTTCATCAGCATGCATATATCCATGTATAGGATTATATGCCGCTGGGCCTGTTTCATTACTCATGCCTTCCCCTGGCCATTGAGTCTGCTGTTGGCGTCCATGTCTGATATCCCTAAGCTGGCGTGTACCTTCCCAGCATATGCCATGAGCACTAAATATGAGTGCTGCCTCATGTTTGTTGTCATGCGGCATTTCTGCCATTGGTCTAGTGACCTTCTCCCCTCTACCATTGTCTTGGGTTCGTCTGAGCTGTGCCTGTGTCTGGACTGTGTCTGGACCCTTCATAGACCTGTTGCCAAGAGCTGCCATTGCTGCGCGCTCTCTGTATAGTTAAATGATCCTTGGTCTTGGTCCCATGATGTATCTATCCATATTCATCCTAGTGGCTGTGCTCCTTGACTAATCCTTTCCCTCGAGTCCTCGTATGGCAGGTGCTGAGCTAATCCCACATAGGGGCTCCTGTGGCTGTGTCCATAATGACTTTGGCCTCCTATGCCTGCACACTCTCAGCCCTGTCTGGCCCTATGGCTGTACCCATGCCATATCCTTATTGTGACTCGTGACGCTGATGTAACGCGCCCATAACGATAGGGGTGTCACCCTCCTTCCTGGTATACTGATGGCTTCTTGACTGGCCATTGTCTTGTAGTCTTCTTGAATGCTCCCATGCCTTGATACACACGAAGTGTTCCCCTGGTCTCCTATGACAGTCCCCGACTGTCTCCTGCCTTCCCACAGTGGTCCCTGACCACTAGAATGAAAAATAAAAAGTGCCTGCTAGGATCCACTCCTAACACTACCCCCACAGTGGCGATGGGATCACGCTATTGAGTTGATCCCTGGGTCTAACCCAGTTGACTGCAAGATATATCCATTGAATAGGGATGAGCAGCAGCAGCTGGACGAATTTTTGAAGGAAAACTTGGACTCTGGATGGATCCAGCCAAGTAAATCACCAATGGCATCACCTTTCTTCTTTGTCAAGAAGAAGGATGGGAAGTTGAGGCCAGTACAGGATTACCAGAAGTTGAATGAGATGACGATAAAGAATCACTACCTGCTCCTGCTCATAGGGGAGTTAGTTGACAAATTATCACAGGCAAAAGTCTTCTCCAAGATGGACATTCATTGGGGCTACAACAATGTGTGCATCAAGGAGGGAGATGAATGGCAGGTGGTGTTCTGAACCAACAGAGGACTCTTCGAACCTCTGGTGATGTGCTTTGGGCTAACAAACTCACTGGCAACCTTCCAAACCATGATGAACAATATATTTTGAGTCAAGATAGCAGAGGGATGGGTCGTCATTTACATGGACAACATACTCATATTCTCAAAAAACCAGGCAGAACATACAGTTCAGGTCAACCATATTTTAGCAAAGCTCAAGGAGCACAAACTGTCATTGAAACCAGAGAAATGTTTCTTTGACAAAAAGGAAATGGACTTTTTAGGAGTCATCATAAGCGAAAACTCGGTCCGGATGGAGTCTGCCAAGGTTAAGGCAGTAACCAAATGGCCAAAGCCTACGTGCAAGAAGGAGGTCCAGCAATTTTTGGGCTTCGTGAACTTCTACAGGCATTTCATGAAAGACTTCGCCAAGGTGGCAAAACCCCTGACTCGTCTTACTGGAAAGGACGAGTGGAGATGGACTGAGCTACAGGATGTAGCATTTGAAAAGTTGAAAAAGACAATTGCGGAAGAGGTGATGTTGCAGATTCCAAATGAAGATGGGCAGTTCCGAGTTGAGGTGGATGCCTCAGACTTTGCCATTGGGGGAATCTTGTCACAACAAGTGGAGGACAACAAATGGAAGCCAGTTGCTTTTATTTCAAAGTCACTCAATGATGCCGAAAGGAACTATGAGATCTATGATAAGGAGATGCTCACAGTTACACACGCATTTTACGAATGGTCCCATTATTTAAAGGGAGCCAAACACACAGTGGAGGTTTTGACAGATCACCAAAACCTCACATACTTCAGGAAAGCGCAGAACCTAAACCAGCGACAGGCAAGATGGGTGACAGATTTGCAAGATTACAATTTTGTAATCAAGCACAGGAGCAGAAAGTCCAACACAAAGGTGGACTTGTTGTCACAATGGGTGGGACATGCCCGAGGAGAAAACGACAATGAAGGGGTGGTTCTGTTGAGAGAACACCTCTTCGTATGAGTGTTTGATGATGATCATGCAATAGACAACATCATGAAGGATATCAGAGAAGTGCCCAGGTGGCAGTGGGAGACACAGGTTGTCAAAGGCCTTGAAAAGGCTGGAGGAGACTATAAACTGGAGAAGGGACCCATCACCTGGAAAGGGAGAGTCTATGTACCAGCAGCAGTGGCATTGCAGGAGGACATTATCACAATACATCATTCTTGGGGACATTCGGGCATTGCAAAGACATTGGAGTCTTTGACGTGAAACTTTTGGTGGCCAAACATGCATGAAGACATTGAGCGCTACATTCCTGGCTGCAAAACTTGCCAGAAAGCAAAGCCAGACAGGACAGTGTGTGTGGCACCCTTACAACCTAATGAGGTCCCCTCTGAACCATGGGAAGTCATTTCAGTAGACTTCATAGGACCATTACCCAAGTCAAAGGGTAATGACACAATCATGGTAGTAGTGGATAGGTTCACCAAGAAGTCGTACTTCTTGCCAACTACAAAGGAAATTACATTGCAAGGGACAGCAATGTTATTCAGAGATAATGTGTTCTGGGAGCATGGTCTCCCAAGGAAAGTGATCAGTGACAGGGGGCCTCAGTTTGCCTCAAAATTTATGGATGATCTCTATGGGATGTTGGGGATTAAGGCCAATAGATCAACAGCCTATCACCCCCAAACAGACAGACAGACAGAATGGGTGAATCAGGAAGTTAAAGAATTCCTGACAATATTCATGAACAACTGACAAGACAATTGGAGCAACTGGTTGTCTGTGGCACAGTTCTGCCACAATGATCGGGTTCACTCAGCAACAGGATTCACTCTGTTCTTTATGAACTATGGATGATACCCCAATAAGGGGTTGGACCCTACCTATGCACCTAAGGCAGTTGCAGTAGAACAATTAGCGAGGGAGATTGAGGACATACATGCAAAGGCGAAAAGCGCCTTAGAGAAAGCTGCTCGAATTATGAAGGAGCGCTATGACATGCATTGCCAAGAGGCACACGAGTATAAACCTGGCAACAAGGTTTATCTCAGTATGGAGAACTTGCCAGTCATTCGAGCAACCAAGAAGCTTGATGGTGAACCCATTGGTCCACTAGAAGTTCCCACCAAAACCGGTGAGCCATCCCATAAATCGAAAACCCCAGCATCGTGGAGGGTGTACAACATCTTCAATGAAGTCCTCTTGAAGCCATACAGGGAACCAGTGTTTCCCAAACAACAGGCAAAAGCAGCAGCGCGCAAGGATGTGCAGATGGTTGAAGAGTCCCAGGAGGATGAGTATGAAGTGGAGGAAGTAATGGACAGTCGTGTCAGCAGACGAGGAGGTGGGAGGTTGGAATACCCCATAAAGTGGAAAAACTATCTGGTGGAGGAGTCCACCTGGGAACCAGCAGAAAATGTTGCCAACGCAAAGGCAAAAGTTAAAAGATTCCATAAAGAAAACCCTCATGCTCCAATGTGCATACAACACATGGGGAAGATGCAGTGCAACCCCTACAGGATGACTCTGCAGGAGCAGAAAAAGAAAATATTATTTGGATGGCAAGATGGATGCTTTGGGCAAGACTATCTTGAAAATATGGAGCACAGATGGTGCAACTGGAAAGGAAGTCAGGCACAAATTCAGGAGTTGCCAGACGACACTGATGGGACATTCTCCAGAGACCTGGAGCACAGCGGGTGGGTAGTACCTGTGCTTAATTTCCCACAGAAGGGGAACGATGAGGAGTTGGAAGAGGAGCAGTGATAGGTTCACTCCACTATTGGAAATAGGGAGGAATGGGAGAGGTGTGAGGTCGTGAAAGGATTCCTGTCAACTCCGGGGCACTCGATGACAATGTTACGCTGCACAGAACTGGCAACTCCACGGATAATGACGTTCGTCACACAAGGGCGTGACAGCGAAGAACACGGAATGCAGAGTGCAATGAGACTTGAGACGTAAATGAGACAAGGAGGGTGTGACTAGGACTTGAAACTCGAAAGGAAACTGTGGTAATCTGATATGATAAGCTGGTAACCTATTGTACATGGGCTTTATATACTTTTTCGTACTCTAAATAACGAAGTAATACTTGTGAAATTTTCACCTCGCAACCATATATCCAAATCTGTCTTAAAGGTCTTCACACGATGGGGCTAGCTGAGGGACACGATGGTGGAATATGAGTGCTGCGGTGAGAGCCAATACCGCGACCCTGCGTGGGATGCTAATAGACTCGTCGGATTGAAATAGACCTGCCTGATTGCCATGCACGGCAACTCCGGGGTTCATCTGTCTTGACATGGCCCTGTTCTTGATATTCCACGGACCTGACTAATCTATACCATATCTGATCATTGGCCGATGGCTTTATTTGTCCGCTAGGGTCCTATTCTGCTGTGTTGGTGCATCGCTATGGATGACGTGTCTCTTGGATCTTGGACTGTAGATCTTCCTAATGCGGATATGGCTTGATGGCGCAGTCCCTTCTCCGGTGAACTAAGCTGTGCTGGCTGACGATTTTCATGTGACTCGGCTGATGGGGTGCTGACTTCGGGTGCAAATGACTGACTGGTGTGGGGTATGGATGGCATATGTGGGAGGCGACTTGCTTGTTGAGTGTGGGTGATGCTTGTCTTACCGCGGAAAAATGCGGAGTTGCACAGAATTGCGCGGAATTGCGCAGAGTTGCTCGTTGCTATTGCGGAATACCTGCGGATGACTCCTCTACACCCCTAGCTCAGAACGATGCTCATCAGCGGCGAGTGCACGCAAAAGACACTGAGTGTTATGAGCATAACTCACTCCATTCAAATTTCACAGTAATGATGTCAATGGCACTTACGAGGATACGGACATGAGGATACGGGATATATTTTTCTTTTTCTTTTTATCTATTTTATTACACTCAAATGTTTAGATACAGGACTTAGGTGATACTACAGGTGCAGGGGCTGGCTATGTTAGGACTGCAACCCTTATAAGGAAGGTGGTTAGGTCAGCATCGGCTATGGGAGATACCGAGTGCTGACTGGGACAATGGCCTGATGATGGGCCTAGGCTATGATGGATACATATGCTGAATGGCACCTGAGGGGCGACATGGGAAACGGCCGAGAACACAAGACAATAGCGTTGCCGTATATGGGGAGACAGTGTGTTGGTGTGGGAGGATGATCCCAGGTATGGTCATATGGGCACAGGCTTGGCTGCTGTGCATTGATCCCTGAGTGAGGGACTTTAGCTGCGCGCTGTCTGTGCACACACCAGGGAAGAGGTATATAAGGGTTGTCGTCTTAGGTAGCAAGTCCCTAAGACTCTAGATAGTTTGTGTCCTAGACACTTCTTCTTGAGCAAACAGTTTTCGTCTTTGGCTGAACAAGCCATCTCTCTTAAAGTCTTTGGGGTTGTGTTTAGGGTCATCCTAACATAATCTAGAGTCTTTGCACATCTACCCCGTTGGTCTTACAGCACCAATGGCCTAGTTTTATATCTGAGAGGTAGTAACCATGTAGCCTGCGACCTCTCCAGGCAACTTTGACACACACACTGTCAACGGGTCACAAACGAGTGATCCTCAATATGCCCAGTGAAGGGCCTGTCTACCCAACAGTTACGGAAGAGAATACGAGATCGCTCGGGTGTTAGCATAGGCAGGAGCCCATAGACGTGCCTGGGGTAACATATACTGTAATTGCGGAAGAGCTCAGGGAACGAGCGAAACAAACTGGCTGTTAGTGTGTATCAAGGCTGAACCAAAGTCCCTTCATACCCTCTGTACAAGCAACCCCTACTTTGTTATCAGGGTTGATAACTTGGCACAAGGACATTAGGGCGAATTGCCAGGCACACACAGTTTGAAGCATCAGGTTCCCATGACAATCAGACAGTAACTCTCTTGTTTCCCAAGGGACATCATCAATAGGTGCGGATTTTTGCCAGAAGAATGGATCAAGTGTCAGTGGAGGCCCGAACTTGATTGAAGATTTTTTACAGATAAAAAACAAATGACAAAACACAATGCAGTGTTCATTCGCATATATCCTACCCTATGCCCAGGCAACACTCTCGGAGATTGGGTGCATCTTCGAGGCAGACTGGGTTACCATCAGTGACATGGTCCAGACAGGACCCAGAGAATTCATTGGGGATACCATCATCCGCCAATATGACAATCATGTCCGGTTATATTGGAAACACCGGAAGGAGTCATGACAACTCAAACGTGCTCAGGCACAGGCACTCCTCAGGCAACGAGAAGCCGAACAGGAGCTGGAACAAAAGGAAGCCTGGGAGGCTTTACTTATGGAGAGAGTGGCCACTCGTGCAGTCTTGTGAGCAGAATGTGCCATGCAGAAAGCAGAGAGGGAGTACCACACCCTCATAGAGTTATTGGAGGTCCAATACAAAGGCGACACCTCCAACCCAATCTGGTTAGCCCTGGTCTCGTCAAAGTACAACCAGTGGCTTATGTTAATCAACAATGGTGACAAAGCTATCCAGCATTATTGGGTGGCTGTAGAACAACTCCAGTGCATGCACCACATACAGGAGTTATACACACATGAGGGCATGACAATGAGTCATGAAGATTGGAATGCATGGATGCATGCAATCAATGGAAATATATGAGCAACCCACTATGCTAAATGGAAGTGTGAGCAGGAGGAAGAGGAATGCCACAGGGGAATCAGATTTGATCCCCTTCTTATCACCAAGCCACCTGGGGCTATCATCGCCAGGACACCAGAACAGCTTCTCACGGAACCACAACACTATCTTCACTCTATAGGGATGGATCGCTTCCTTAAAGAAGTTGGAGAGGATTCGTGGAACGACCACAAGGCCAGACTACTGGGATGGCGTGCTAGTGTCAAAGCACACCTACCAGGACCCAGGGCCAGAAGTCCCATCGCACCAAACCAGTGGAGAGAAAACGGGTACTGCTACATGTACCTGTTCAAAGAGGAGTATTACGACAAGTACAACTGGCCAGCATGGCCTACTCTTTACAACCTTGTAAACTGGGAACCAGAGCTTAGGGACAACATGGTGGTTTTTGCCATCCAGGACAGCATCCAACCTGGATGGTGTCACATTATTGAGGAATCAGCTATACGTTGAGATGACATCAAGTATACCTGGGACGAATTGGTAGACCTTCACAAAGTCTCCCACTATACATGGATGGTGCGCTTTGGAGGACAATAAAAGTCCAAGCACAGGGCAGCCCAATGAAAGCTTGCCCAGACACCAATTAAAAGAGTCAACCTTAGGACAACAGTCATGGTTGAAGAAGCCTATGCGGAGGCAGCTGGACGAACATACCCAGCAGTAGTGGAGCCCAAACCAGTTGTGCAACCAGTGTGATCATACGCAGCGGCAGCACTGGCTGGTAGGGAAAACAAAGCATGAGTCATCACTCAGGGAGGTGACGCAGCACATTGGAATGGTGGCATGGCCACAACAGTGGATTGGCTCTCGAAAGAGGAATACCTGCAAGGAGCAAATAATGCTCACAAGAAAAGAGATATCGAACAGTGGAGGAGGATCGTTGAAAGGGAGGCATGGTTGCCTTACCCTTACCCAAAAATGTCTTGGGCCAACAGTGGCTTTAACCCAGACATACCAGGATACTGTTACCTGGTCTTGATTAAAAAAACAGTATTGGGACAAATTCTTATGGCTGGCTTACCCTCAGATTCAAGAAATTTGCACTTGGGACAAGGAACTCAGAGACCATGATGTGACTACCATTATCAGGAAGTCATGTACACAAAACACCACTCTGCACATCGAGAAATACAACAGCAACTGCAGAGGATGGTTCCACATCGAATGTCTCAATAGGGAAGGAATGAGCCATTACAAGATAGGCACTACTCCTTTTTGACTTACAGTCAATATGATCACACATGCCTACCATGCTGTACTAGGATGGAGGGAACACTGGCAAGACACCCAGACGATCGAACCTTTGCCCACTATGCAACCAGCAGCAGCAGTTGCAGCATGAGAGGACGAGATTACCTGACAGCAGGAGGAAAGACAGAGCAATCACCAGTGCAGGACAGGCCCTAGCAGCCATGATCAATGAATACCAGCAGTCGAATTGACAAGAACCAGGACCTCTCACAAAGGCAGAAATGCCTGACTTCTATCAAGGAGATCCCAGAATGGTAGATGGATGGTTATGCCAAATGGAGACATACTTCATGTTGGCTAACAAGAAGGAACCTCACTGAAAGGTCTCAATTTGCCTATATAGGATCAAAGGCGGAAAGGGAGACAGGGCGGCAGATTGGAGCAGCGTGAAACTCAAAGCCTTCCAGGAAGTGCAACAGGAGTTTCAAGATAAAATTGACAATAATGGCTGAAGCACAGAATTGGATTGGGCACAACTTAATGCAGGAGAAAGCACCACCAATGATCGAGCATGGGTCAGATGACCATTAGAGAATCAATTTCCCTTTGTGGACTGGGCAGACTTTAAAACACAGATGCATGAATTCTTCATGTCTATGGAAACCAAAGAGAAGGCCATCAAGGCATTATTAAAATTACAACAGGGAACGATGATAGTAGAAGATTACATCATCAAATTCAACTCCCTCACCTCGTTGACTGACTGGAACGATCAAGCATTGATTTCCCAGTTCCAAAACCATTTGAACCCTGCTCTGGGAAGGGAGTTAATTCAATATGGAGGATTGCCAGACAATGCCATGCTACACCAGATCCAGACAAGGGTTATGGCACTCACAAGAGCTTATCAAAAGGCCAACAAGGCCTATGGATTCTCTAAAGAAAAAAGAGAATACAAAGAGCGAGCCCCCACTGATGAGCATGCTACCTGGCTGGGCTGGATCTCAAGCGAAATCTGGGACCATTTCAAGATGTGCAATATTAAATGAGGCTGTTCGAGCTCTCAATTCATAGAAAGTGCACAATAGCGATACTTTGGGTTCAACATGAGCACTTGTGAGACATTGGGTAGCCTCAAAATGGCCATTTGAAATTGTTGTTAAAATTGTGTAACCTGCAACCTGGATCTGAGGTACAAATTGAATGGGATGATCAGGAGTAAATTCAAGAGCAGGTATCTGAGGCTCACAGTGGAATATTGCCAGCACGGAGATAATTGTTTAGGCATGATCCACTATAGCATTGTCAGAGCTATAAAGAGCAGTGACCAGCTTGGATTCGGGTAACCTGTCCTTGTCTGCACTACAACATAATGCCCGTCAATGGAGTCCATCATTACACAAGAGAAACCGAGTTGCAATCCTTAGTGGATAGATTGTCATCACCAGTCCCAGAGCTAGTTGATGACGAAGAAGATTTAGTCCTCAAGTATCCCCAGCTTCCATTTATGTGGATGATTGTGTAGAATCACACAGGAACACGACATTATCGATGGTGCTTGAGGCCTCGCATTCCTTCGATCTGACCTCCCCCTCCGAAATTAATTATTCCTATGCAACGACTAGTGCATTATCAGTATCCCACTTCAATCAGACAAGAATTCCCATGGGAGGACCCCTTTTAACATTGCACGAGCGTCTTGAACCAGTTAGACCCTCTGTCTCGGGAACAGAAGTCAGCATTGGACAGTTGGCTTGGAAAGTATCTATTGAAGTCTGTGCCGACAGATGGGATGTACGAATTGATGGAGGGGGACCCTACCTTGTTATTGGACATGATATCAACCATTATGCCCTACTCGACTGCTGAGGGCACTTATATCCATTTCTGGTTCCAGCCCATTGCATTCTCCCTTGTACAACCACTTGGCATGTTGTTTCCCTCCCTACAGAACTTGAGCACCATTCTGACGTGCAAGATCTCCGGCCCGGACCTTCTCACACATGAAAACAACCCCCTCAAATAGGATTGATTGCTCTCGAAGACAAGCGATAACAATGCTGTTCTCTGTAGCGCCCAGCGCTCTCCTTTCATCATGATCTTCAAAGAATGACCAAGTCCCCTAGACCATATACATATCCAATTGAAGCCTGAAGATGCCCTGTGTAGATGTTGGTGATTTATTTCCCAATCCATCTTTTATTTGAAATATGTGGAGCATTATTTTTCATGTTGCCTGTTGGATTAGGCAGGGCAGTGCCCTGGCCTTGTGGGCTTTTGGGTTTCAATACAGAAGAATTTGTTGTCCATGCCTTGATATTTTGAATTACATATATATAGTAGTAGGGTACTAGAATCAGAAGATCCCCCCTTTTGTCAATCTCACTCAGTTCAGACCAGCATTCTCCATTTTGTTAGCATTCTCCTGTGGCGTTTTATTGAGTTTCTCCCTGCAATATCTAGTTATACTGTGAATTCAGTGGCTTCAGCATACCAAAACAAAGTTTCAATTATAAACCATTAACAAACTTTTTCGAGGCTCATTTGAGACTCTACCACTCCCCCCTCATTTTTACTAGCATTTTCCTATGAGACTGCTGGGACTTTTCTGGGACATGCACCCTTGCTCGCCCTCAGACACACTCTTGTTCACCATCGCACTCCCATCCTCCAGTTTGTAGGGTTGGGTTTGTTGGCATATTTTACACTAGGCAGCATCCCAGGGTACCTATCACCGCCCCTAATGGTCAACCCCAGTGGCAATACAGAGCACCACCTCCAGTAGCATCCACAAGTCGGTCAGATCCAAATGCAATGGACGTTGACAAGAGGACAATAAATACTTGTTCTTACTGTAAAAAACACAGACACTCAGAAAAAGAGTGTAGGACAAAAGACGCCATATGCTACAAATGTGGAGAAAAAGGACATACAGCGTGGGGATGTAGGAAACCCAGAAAAATTATGACCAGAGTGCACATCCCGGATAAAGGGAAACAGGTTGTCAGATACATCAAGAGAGGGGAAATGACCCCAGTCAGACATATAGAGGAGGTGTCGGATTTTGCAGAAAGCCAGTAGGCAAGCACTCAGCACTGCTGGCTGCTACTCAGGTTTCGGATAGTGATGTATATGTAGACTCCCAAATAAAATTGCATGACTTACTTTATGAATGCAGTGGGAAAGTTCATCACTTAAGAAACCTGAGAGTGAGCGCAAAACAAGGAGAAAGACTAAAAACATGGACCCTGCAATGGGTATTGAGGAGGATTTGGGAACAACCCAAACAGATAGCGGTGGAGTGTTTACAACAATGGGTAAACACGAAACGAGTAAACAAGGCAGATGGACGACTAGTAGACCAGTTAAATGCTATGTCAGAAGCAGATGCTATGTGGAACCTGATGCACTTACGAGAAAAGAGAGTGCAAGGAACCGGTCAAAATGAGTTGGACTTAAAAGGAGTCATAACCACCATGGACATGTCAAAATCTATTTGCATAGAAATGTTACTAGACTCTGGATGCACAGGGACCTGCATCAGCACGGACTTTGTGAAAAAACATCAGATAGCCATGCAATGCTTGATCTGGCCAGTGCCAGTATTTAATGCTGATGGAACCAAAAATTCAAGGGGTGCCTTAGAATACATGGCAACAATATGGCTGTGCATAGGAAAACATGAGGAGATCATAGAATGTGCTGTAATGCATCTCGGAAAACCGGATCTATTTCTAGGGTTCGACTGGTTGAGGCTTCATAACCCAACTGTTAACTGGAAAAAACAGTCAGTAGAATTCAACCGATGTCTGGGAAAATGCTGGAAGTCTTCGTCAGTTCAAGAGCCAGAGGATGAAATAGATGTGGAACCGTACCTTGAGGAAGGTGAATGATTGCTAGCCGTTCACATTGGAGAACCAGAGTTACATATCCGAGCATACGCGTCAACTGCTACAAAGATAGCAGCAGAGGAGGCAGAGAAAATCAAAAAACGAACTCTGGAGGAGGCAGTCCCTAGACATTATCTAAAACATCAAAAGGTCTTTGAGAAAGAGACTTTCAATGAGTTACCACCACAGAGGCAATGGGATCACGCTATTGAGTTGATCCCTGGGTCTAACCCAGTCGATTGCAAGATTTATCCATTGAACCGGGATGAGCAGTCACAACTGGATGAATTCTTAAAAGAGAACCTGGATTCTGGGAGAATTCAGTCGAGCAAATCGCCTATGGCATCTCCTTTCTTCTTTGTTAAGAAAAAGGATGGAAAACTAAGGCCAGTACAGGATTACTGATGACTTAACGAAATGATGGTCAAAAACCAATATCCACTACCACTAATAGGGGAACTGGTGGATAAACTATCACAGGCCAAGGTCTTCTCTAAGATGGACATACGTTGGGGATACAACAATGTATGCATCAAAGAGGGAGACGAATGGAAGGCAGCTTTCTGAACCAATAGAGGACTCTTCGAGCCATTGGTCATGTTCTTTGGACTTACAAACTCACCAGCCACCTTTCAAATGATGATGAACAACATTTTTAGAGTCGAAATAGTGGAAGGATGGGTTGTCATCTACATGGACGACATCCTTGTATTTTCAAAAAATCAGGAGGAGCATATGGTACAGGTTAACCGTATCTTAGCAAAGCTAGAAGAGCATAAGCTATCACTAAAGCCAGAGAAATGTTTCTTCGACAAAAAAGAGATGGACTTCCTTGGAGTAGTCATCAGTGAAAACCCAGTCCAGATGGAGTCCGCAAAAGTGAAAGCGGTAACCGAGTGGCCTAAGCCAACTTGCAAGTGGGAAGTCCAACAGTTCTTGGGCTTTGTAAACTTCTATCGATGCTTCATAAAAGACTTCGCCAAAGCAGCCAAGCCATTAACTCATCTAACAGGGAAAGACAAGTGGAGGTGGATGGAACTCCAGGATGCAGCGTTTGATATGCTGAAAAAAACTATTGCAGAAGAGGTGGTACTGCGAATCCCCAATGAAGATGGATGATTTCGAGTAGAGGTGGACGCCTCTGACTTTGCTATTGGGGGAATTCTGTCACAGCAGATAGAGAATGATGTTTGGAAGCCAGTGGCTTTCATTTCAAAATCCTTAAATGATGCTGAATGCAACTACAAGATCTATGACAAGGAGATGCTCGCAGTAATGCACGCTTTCTATGAATGGTCCCACTATCTTAAAGGGGCCAAACACATGGTCAAAGTTCTAACAGACCATCAGAACTTGATGTACTTTAGAACAGCGCAAAACTTAAACTGACGGCAGGCGCAATGGGTGACAGACTTGCAGGAGTACAATTTCATCATAAAACATAGGAGTGGGAAGTCCAACACGAAAGTGGACTTGTTATCCAGAAGGGCGGGACACACCCGTGGAGAAAATGATAACGAAGGGGTGGTTCTGTTGAAAGAACACCTCTTTATACGAGTGTTCAACAATGATCATGCAATAGACAACATCATGAAAGATATTAAAGAAGTGCCCAAACGGCAATGGGAAATGCAGGTTGTCAAGGGCCTAGAAAAGACAGGAGGAGACTACAAGTTGGAAAGAGGACTCATTACCTGGAAGGGGTGAGTATACATACCAGCAGTTGTGACATTGCAAGAGGACATCATCGCAATTCACCATTCATGGGGGCATTCAGGGGTTGCAAAGACATTAGAGTCTTTGACAAGAAACTTTTGGTGGCCAAACATGCGCGAAGATATAGAACGATACATTCTGGGTTGCAAAACATGTCAAAAAGCAAAACCAGATTGACAAGCACATGCAGCACCACTCCGACCCAATGAGGTCCCAACAGAACCATGGGAAGTCATTTCCGTAGACTTCATGGACCGCTACCCAAATCAAAAGGGAACGACACGATAATGGTAGTTGTGGATAGGTTTACCAAGAAATCATACTTCTTGCCTACCATGAAGGAAATTACATCACAGGGAACAGCAGTGCTGTTTAGAGACAACGTGTTTAGGGAGCATGGCCTCCCAAGAAAAGTGATAAGTGACAGAGGACCACAGTTCACTTCAAAGTTCATGAACGACCTATATGGAATGTTGGGAATAAAGGCCAACTGATCAATGGCCTATCATCCCCAGACGGACAGACAAACGGAACGAGTCAATCAGGAAGTAAAGGAATTCCTGACTATGTTTGTAAACAATCACCAGGATAACTGGAGCGATTGGTCATCAGTGGCACAGTTCTGCCACAATGACTGAGTACACTCAGCCATGGGTTTTACCCCCTTTTTCATGAACTACGGACGACACCCTAACAAGGGTTTGGATCCCACCTATGCGCCGAAGGCGGTAGCTGTGGAACAACTGGCAAAAGAGATAGAGGATGTGCACACAAAAGCAAAAAAGGCTTTAGAAAGAGCCACTCAGATCATGAAAGAGCGGTATGACAGCCATCGACAAGCAGCATGGGAATATAAACCTGGTGACAAGGTTTATCTCAGCACAGAGAACCTCCCAGTTATCTGAGCAACCAAGAAGCTCAATGGAAAATTTGTTGGTCCACTGGAAGTCATCACCAAGGTCAGCAAGTTGTCATACAAACTTAAAATCCCAGCATCCTGGCGGGTCTACAACATGTTCAACAAAGTCTTGTTGAAACCATATAGGGAGCCAGAGTTCCCCAAGCAAAAAGCAAAGGCAGCAGCATGCAAGGACACGCAGATGGTGGAGGAATCCCAGGAGGATGAATACGAGGTGGAAGAAATTATGGACAGTCACATCAGTGGATGCGGAGGAGGGAGGTTGGAGTACCTCATCAAATGGAAAAATTATCCAGTGGAAGAGTCCACTTGGGAACCGGCGGAGAATGTGGCCAATGCACAGGCCAAAGTAAAAAAGTTCCACAGGGAGAACCCCCAAGCACCAAGACATATATGAAGTATGGAAACAAGACAAAGAAACCCATACCAAATGACTCCGCAGGAATGAAAAAAGAAAATATTATTTGGTTGGCAGGATGGCCGCTTTGGAAGTGACTATCTCGACAATATGGAGTGCCAGTGGCGCAACTGGAAAGGAACTCAGGCATGCATACAGGAGCTACCCGACAACACCGATGGGATGTTCTCTAGAGACCTAGAGTGCGGCAGGCAGGTTAAACCCATGCTTAATTTCCCAGAAGATGGGAGTAAAGAACCAAAGGAGGAGCGAATTGCATGGGAAAAAGACACTGAGTGTCTTAAAAAGAAAATCTTACAAAAAGGGGAGAAGCCAATGATGGCTAAGGAGAGCAGTGAGTTGGAAGAAGACCAACAGAAAAGAATTAAGGGTGTTGCACGCCCTACAAAGAAATTGATCCAGTGGAAAACCACTGTAGAAGAGATAGAGGATGAGGATTCGAACCAATCAGGCTTGACGCCTGATGAACAACACGAGTGGTTGAACTGCTTTTATGAACGAATGAAGAGGGATCCACACTATGTGGATGCGGGGATGTCGGCCTCTCAGGACGTGAGGCCTTAAGGGGGGGGTGATGTTATGAGCATAACTCACTCCATTCAAATTTCACAGTAACAACATCAATGGCACTTACAAGGATATGGACATGAGGAGATGGGATATATTTTTCTTTTCTTTTTATCTATTTTATTACACTCAAACATTTAGATACAGGACTTAGGTGATACTACAGGTGCAGGGGCTGGCTATGTTAGGACTGCAACCCTTATAAGGAAGGTGGTTAGGTCAGCATCGGCTATGGGAGATACCGAGTGCCAACTGGGACAACGGCCTGATGATGGGCCTAGGCTATGACAGATACATACACTGAATGGCACCTGAGGGGCAACATGGGAAACAGCTGAGAACGCAAGACAATAGTGTCGCCATATATGGGGAGACAGTATGTTGGTGTGGGAGGATGATCCCAGGTATGGTCATATGGGCACAGGCTTGGCTGCTGTGCATTGATCCCTGAGTGAGGGACTTTAGCTGTGCGCTGTCTGCGCACAGACCAGGGAAGAGGTATATAAGGGTTGTCATCTTAGGTAGCAAGTCCCTAAGACTCTGGATAGTTTGTGTCCTAGACACTTCTTCTTGAGCAAACAGTTTTTGTCTTTGGCTGAACAAGCCATCTCTCTTAAAGTCTTTGGGGTTGTGTTTAGGGTCATCCTAACACTGAGTGTCTTGAAAAGAAAATCTTAAAAAGGACAGAGAAGCCAGAGGCTGCTAAGGAGAGCAGCAAGTTGGAAGAGGACTGACAGAAAAGGATCAAGGGCATTGTACACCCTGCAAGGAAGTTGATTCAGTGGAAAACCACTGTTGAGGAGGTTGAAGACAAGGAGTCAGAATGGTCAGGCTTGACGCCTGAAGAACAGAGCAAGCAGTTGGACCACTTTTATGAAAGAATGAGGAACAATCCACACTATGTGGATATGGAGATGTCAGCCTCTTGGGATGCAAGGCCTTAAGGGGGGGGTGATGTTATGAGCATGACTCATTCCCTACAATTTTCACAGTAATGACATCGATGACGATTATGAAGATATGGACTTGGAGAGTCAGGATATATTTTTCTTTTCTTTTTCTCTTTCTATTTGGACTAAAACATATAGATACAAGGGCCAGGACGAGACGCCACTAGGATGGGAAGCCTATGCGAAAGCTGCAGCCCTTATATGGAAGGTGGTTAGGTCAGCATCGGCTATGGGACTAGACCAAGTGCCGACGAGGACAACGGCCCAATGATGGGCCTACACTATGAAAGGATTCATGAGCATCATGGCACCTGAGGGGCAACATGGGAATGCCTGAAGGTACCGGTGACTTGGTACTGGCATTGGTGGGAACAGCTGAAGGTGCTACACAATAAGATGCTGCCATATATGGGGAGATTGGGACGGTTATGGTCATATGGGCGCAGGTTGGCTGCTGCGCATTGCCTTCTTATTGTGAGGGGCTTTAGCTGCGTGCTTACTGCGCACAGACCTTGGGGAGACATATATAAGGGCTGTAGTTTAGTGTAGGTAGCCCTTAAGTCTCTAGATAGTTTTTGTCACCTAGACATTACTAGACAGAGCAATCGGATTTGTCTTTGGCCTAACAAGCCATCACTGTGGGACATTGAGGGTTGTGTTTAGGGACCTCCTAACATGAATGAAAAACTATTTCACTATTTTACAATTTATGCTTCAACAGGGATACAATTACAAGTTATATCATCAATCCTCCATATTATCCTTAACTTCTTTGGACTCATTCTCTATTGCTTTCATATCTTCCTCAATGAGCCTATCAAGCCCATCTTCATCCAGCTCTTCCACATGTAGATTCCTGCCATATGTCTCAGCATCTTCAGATGGTGCCACCCTACCCATGTACTCAAATTCCCTTAGCTCATCATCCCAAGCCATTCCTTCTGTGAAGCTCAGGGCAGGGCCTTTGCAAATTGAGAACTTAAGGACTTGAAGTGCCTCCATCAGACAATTGGAAATCCTACTTCTCCTAGGTGCCATGGTTTCCCAGATGAGAAAGCTCTCTCACATGGCACACTTGTAGCCTGGATAGGTATGATATCCATGGCAAGCTGGAAGATATGTGGATATTGTCCTTGATGAGTCTATATGCAAGTCAGATAATATAACACAGGTGTAGAGTTTAGGCACCTGCCAAAATTGCAAGATATCTTTGGTCTCACCACCAAAAGCACTTAGGTATTGCTCCACTTCCATTTCCAAACTCACTTCCTTAGGTGTGGAGTGCTGTTTCTTTCTATGCAATATTTGAGCTGCAGTTGGCTTGGATTGTTTAGCTGCAGGCTTGGGCTGAGGCTCAGTCTGTGGGGTCCCTGAACTTTTGTATTCCTTTAACTGTCATGAAATGAGATGGTGTTTAAAATGGGATAAAATGACCAGCTTACTGCTTCCAAAAATAATTCCTTAACTGACCTGTACTCATTCTCTGATAATGCTAAAAAATAATCCAGTTTGTTTGCAGGATCAATGACTAGGACTTATGTCAATTCAATGATAAAACACAAAATGTGCAGATTACCCATTGCAAGGACATAAGATGGTGTTTTTGTCAGCTCTCCTTCATACTTCTCCAACTTGTCCAAGCCTGGGGTGATGATATTCTTCCAAGAGTAGCTCTCCCCTGCCAGTTCTGTCCATCTCTCAATCAATGCTGAAAAAGATGTGATAGTGTATGGAAGAGTAGGAGTCTTTACAGTCCCAAGTATATCTTGGAAGGCATGAGGGATCTTTATTCTGCATTAGCCACATATTCTTCTGAACACACAAACTGATACCTCAAGAATTTTCTGGTAGTCCTCCAGTAATTCCCACTCATATTCATTCATTTGGAACTTCTCTAAGTCAGGAAAGTCATTGTCATATGTTATTTCAATAACTGCCTATGCAATCTTAATGAAAGCTTAGTTATATTATTCTCAGACCTACCTCTTTCAATTTCAAGACCCTCTCAATCATCAGGAGGGTTGAAGACCATCTTGTTGAGACATCTTGAATAAGCTGATAGTCCTGTTTGAAGGATTCCAGCACATATTGTGAAAATCTCTGCTTTTTCACATTGCTGTTATGAATCTGAATGGTCCAATCAGTAATAGGTGTAAATTCAATAGGGATGAATTACTGCATTGATGAGTGAGTGGACTGTTGCAATACAGTCCCTTGAACCAAACCCTGGTACATATTCTGCCTCTCCCTCAATATATTTCATGTCAGTTATGGCACCCAAAGCTGACTTGCAGGCCAAGTTGACAATGTGAGGGAAACATCTAGAAAAATTTAAATAAGAGCATCAGCACAGTGAAAAATCATACCTAATCCTGTTTTTAATAGCATCAAATTTAATCCCCCTCCTGTGAAGTGTATACTGGAGTGAAGTCATCATAGTATCATTATTGCTTGCATTATCACAAGTTACCCAACCAATCTATCAACATATGAATGAGCAAGAAGTACAATTTGAACTTGAAGCCCATACCTTTTGGGTTATCTTCAATCTGTCAAGGATAAAGAGAAAACACTGGGCAAGGAGCTTGCCAGTGTGTCTACCTGGGATTCTGCAGAAACCAATAAGGTCAGCCCTCAATTCCAACTTCCTCTGGGTCCCTGCCATTGTCTTAACTTCAATACCCTCAACCCAATGTGCAGTTATGGCCATAAAGGAGGTCAAGTTTGGATCTGACCATGTATCAATGGTGAAGGAGACTTTTCCCACTGATCTCTTCTAAATAGTTAGCCAAATTAAGGTGTTAACAATTCCAAACTTGCCCTCATATCATCTTCTAGAGTTTTAAGGTGATCTGAAAAGTTGTTCATGATATGGTTTTGAATAGTACTTCTTCCAGGGATATCAGACTCCCTCAGCTCCTTCCTAAGGAGCAAAAATATCTTCTTGAGCCTTGGAGATTCCACAATGTTCATGGCCTTTCACAATCAGAAAGGCTGCAAGGCATTATAAACATTATTACTTACCACATCATCAGCAACAACAAATTCAACCAAGGCATTGGAAAATGCCTCCTTAGAATATGAAAGAAGCTGACTACCCTCCTTATCATCATCATCTTGTCCCTTAAACTTCCTAATTTCCTGCAATCCTGCAGGATTAGTGATGGGGATATTCTTATCATCACATAGCTTGCTCCACTCTTCCAAGTGCACCCTGACTAAATGATTCCTGAGGTTGTAAACACTAGTTGAACCAGAAAATTTGGCAACTGGATGATCTTGATCAGCTGCACAAGCAGTACTGAGAAACAAAGTTAATTGTGAGAACAAGTTTAAATTATGATAATATTCACATGCATAACTTGCAAGTGCTCATTGCACCTGTTCCACTTCCAGTCTTCTCAAAAAATTCCCAGACATCTCTTGCTACTCTTGATGCCCTTCTCTTGCCTGGCTCTGCAGAGGGATCCATGGAAAGCTCCTCTACCTGAGAGGCTAGCTTAGATGGTGAAATATCCTCATCACCAGATTCAGATCCATCTGGTTCATCTGGTCTACATGGTGTAAACAACACCTGAGCAGGTGTTGTTGGAACAGCCTTTCTCTTCCTGGCAGGAATGGGAGTCATTGGTTCCAAGGGGTCAACCTGAAAATTTCAGTTTGATAGAATCAATTTAAGTTTTGCACCAAACACTTACTCCAAGAGCATGCTTTGATGGTTTAGGAATTCTCCCTTTTAACTTGACTTTTAGTTGCTCTGTAAACTGTCCAGTGGCACTTACTGTGGACTATTCCATCTCCATCATTGCCCTGTTCCCTACCATCAAATACCTCAACTTCTTCTGTTGGAATTAATTGGATTTGAAAGTCAAATTTATCAGTAATTGGTGGCAAGTAGTATTGTGATCCCCAGCTTGAGATACTGCTTACCATTGAATTCAACAAAAGGAGCCTGCTGAGAAGCAGGCAGCTTATCTTTGTGCACCATGTCAGAAATATGCAAAACAAAGAACAGTAATAATATTCACCTGGAGTAGTAGGTGTGTTTTGCACTGCAGAGGGTGCAGATGATGCATGGGCATCAAATTGCTCTAGATATATCACAATGTGACATTGATTACAGAGTACAGAGCCTTATAGATTGAACCAATACCAGTAGTATCTTTTGCCACTGATTTTCCAGCCTTTCTTGGAGCCCAATGAGGAGGCATAGTGACAGTAAGTAAGGAAAAGGACAGGAACAGAGCCATACACCAGCCCTACTCTTAAGCTGTTATGGTACGTGCATCTAAATTAAATGGTACTACATTGTCTGAGACAGCTAAATATGGTAATGGCACTTTGCCTGAGATGAACAAATAAGGCAGCCAGAGTCAGAGCAGCCAGAGCACAAGCAGCCAGAGTCGGAGCAGCCAGAGCACGAGCAGCCAGAGTGGGAGCAGCCAGAGCATGAGCAGCCAGAGTGTGAGCAGCCAGAGCACAAGCAGCCAGAGCAGGAGCAGCCAGAGTGGGAGCAGCCATGGTGGAGGAGGACAGGAGAGGAGGTAGAGACTCAACATGGGAGCGCAGGGATAAGGTGGCTTAGCCGCCCCGCACTAGCTCCAGCCACTCTAAAATTAGAACTAAGCTGTGCTTAGCCGAAGCCAAATGGCTGGCTTCGGCTTGGCTCTGGTTCAGCTCAGCTCAGCTGGCTTGCGGCTTAGAGCCGAGCCATTGGCAACACTAGGTCCTCCCATGGGAATTCTCATCTGATTGAAGCGGGATACTGATAATCCACTAGTTGTCACATAGGAATAATTAATTTCAGAGGGGGAGGTTGGATCGAAGGAATGCGAGGCCTCAAGTACCATCGATAATGTCATGTTCCTGCATGATTCTACACGATCATCCACATAAATGGAAGCCAGGGGATACTCGAGGACTAAATCTTCTTCATCATCAACTAGCTCTGGGACTGGTGATGACAATCTATCCACTAAGGATTGCAACTCGGTTTCTCTCATGTAATGATGGACTCTGTTGACAGGCATTATGTTGTAGTGCAGACAAAGACAGGTTACTCGAATCCAACCTGGTCACTGCTCTTTATAGCTCTGTCAATGCCATAGTGGATCACACCTAAATGATTATCTCTGTGCTGGCAATATTCCACTGTGAACCTTGGATACCTGCTCTTGAATTTACTCCTGATTGTCTCATTCAATCTTGTACCTCAGATCCAGGTCGCAGGTTATGCAATTTTAAAAGCAATTTCAAATGGCCACTTTGAGGCTACCCAATGTCTCATGAGTGCTCACATTGAACCTGAAGTATCGCTATTGCACACTTTCGATGAAACTGAGAGCTCGAACTGCCTCATTTAAGATTGCATGTCTTGAAATGGTCCCAGATTTTGCTTGAGATCCAGTCCAGCCAGGTAGCATGCTCATCACTGGATTGCACCTTTTTTCCCCATCTCTTTGCATGGGACGACCCTGATGCCCAAATTGCCCTGAAACAAGCCATCAATGACATACAGGATTGTAGCTTCACAATGAAACAGTTCAAGTCAATCAATGCGACACTTCACCATGCCAAATCGCACCCGCAGTTCTGCCTATCAGGGAAGTTCACTCATATGGATGCTGTTTACAAGCTGTTTGACCTTCACCGAGGTGAGGGTTGGCACTGGAACACTTATGTTGGCATTGGAGTTGGTGAGCAGATTGATACGCACTCGGATTGGAAGGTTATCAAGCACTATTGGCACGATATGAGATGACATTTCAACGAATTGCACATTTTACAACATATTTATCAAAGACCATTAATTTCAGGAGAGAAGTGATGTACTACTGGGATTGTCTGAGTGAACTTCAACGAATCTCGAGTATTAATGTGGGGCAACATGCCAGGATCTTCAGGTTCTCCAACTGACAGAGATCATGTGCCCTGTCAGAGTGTCCTTCTTGTGATGGAGTTGCTGGAACATGTCCTTTCATCCTGTTCCTCAGTGATGCAGTTCCTAAAAGCAATGTATGACTTGGTCAAAGGTGAATACCTCTCCCTGCTGTGATGGGACTCAACTGCTCATCATCTTGGTCAGTCCATCGAATGCTTGTTGAGGACCACCATGTCCTCCACCATGATATTAGCTGGGGAAACATATTGATCAATGCCACTCATGTAGACAAAGATCAGCAAGATGATCTTTGCGATTGCCCATTTATTTATATGATCCACAATGTCAAGTACATTTCTCAGTGTCTTGATGGTCACGTGCATCCTGGAATTGTGTTTGATACAGGCCAGAAGCAAGAAAGGTCCATGTTATGTTATCTGATTTCAATTGTGCCTGTATTCTTGGAAGTAGTAAGATGTGTGAGTCAACTACTATAGGTGAAATTACTGTAAGTGAAACATGCCATCCTTTACTGGATATTACCTTATCATGTTGACAGGGAACTCCTATGTTCATGGCGAGGTCCCTATCCTCCTGCCACCTGGCAAGTACGCAGAACATTGACCCCTGTGCAGTTTGCGAATTAGTGTTCCAAAAAGGTGCTACAGGTCCCACCAATCAACATCAGAAGGAGGTTGAACAATTCCTGGAAATTGTAAATGAATACTGAAATCTCCTGTTTTCCACACAGATTCCATCCATTAGTAGGAAGCCACAAATGGGTATTGCTCATGCACCAATGCATGATGCTGAATTGATATTTTGGCTCATTGTGTTGTTCTTCCTTTGAGCACACCCAAAGGGCTATGATCATACAGGTCCCATGTCTGGCGAACAAGAGCGGCAGCATCATCATACTGTTGCTTTCAAGTCCATGGTCATGAATGGAATTAAGATGGCCCACAACTCCAGAGAGGCACCCAATAAAGACTCACTACCTCCTCAATTCCATCCATTCGTTGAAATGTTGGTTAATTTGGACCTTTACTTCTGACAATCCTGGGATGATCCATATTTCTCAAACCTTGAGAGCAAGGCCATTTGCTTCCACACACATAATGTGCTCCAGGTGGTCCTCCTTGATGCAATCAACAAACTTCAAACAATGGGTGATGACATTGAAGTACATACAATGCCATTAGGAGTGGATGATGATTTCCCTTACATTCCTCTTTCCAAATCTTTTGTCAGTGCCAGTTTGAAAAGAGGCATCCCTGATGATGGCGAGGGTGATAAAAAAGGGATGAAGAAGCAAAAAACAACCCAAGTGACAAAGACAAGTAGCCTCATGATCACTAAGAGCAACAGGGACAACACTGCTGAAATGATTGAGAAGAATCCTGAATTCAAAACTCTTATGTCTGCAATTGATCATGATAAACAGAGTAAACATTGGTTCATGGCTGATTGGGAATATGTTGAATATGCCTTTGTAGTAGCATAGATTTCTAATCAGATTTGGACTTAAAAATTGAAGCTCAGACTACATCCATGTACAGATTACTGTTGAAAGTATATCATTAGAGTCAGTAATAGGCTCAATAAAAGATTGCCAATACAGAGGATTGAACTCTCAGCCTCTGATTATCTTATCTTATCTAATGATTACCAATACACCTTGTATCTCATCTTATCTCCCCTCTTGATGTCTGTTGACATTATTATTGATAGAGTTTGACAGTTGTTATAGAATTAGACACATATTATAGAGTTCAATGGGAATTGACACTCATGGAGAATAATGATATGAATCACATATATTGACTGTGCATTGCTGTGCATTTTACAGCATTGCACAGCTAGTGCTGCACTTTTACTCAGCACAATAGAAAGGCTCAGTCAGTGCTTGTAATATCACTGACATGGCCATAGTAGATAGCACATAACCACATGTATAATGTTAGGGTCAAGCTGGGGTGTGGTAGTGGTGCAATGCACAGTGGTGAAGGTTGGTGGCTCCTAGTAGTGATAGACAGGCAAGATGACCTCCAGGTGCACTAAGGCAGGTAGAGGAGCACTTGGGCATCAAGGGTGGAGGGGGTGACTGAGGTAGGGGTGTTAGGATCAAGCTGGGGTGTGGTAGCAGTGTGTGAGCAAGGCGATATGCAGCAGTGAAGGTTGGCAGCTCCTAAGGGTGATAGACAGGCAAGGCAGACTCTGGGTGCACTAAGGCAGGCGGAGGCACACTTGGGTGTTGAGGGAGGAGGGGCTGACCAAGAGGTGAAGCTCAGGCAAGTGCAGAAGAGGATTACTAAGCTGAAAACAAAGAGAAAAACTATTTAATGGCAAGGGGTGACTCAAAGCTGCAGATCAAGTGGCATGTAAACAACATGTACTGGAAATAGAGCAAGATTGAAGATGTAAACATAAATAGACATAGAACAGTCTGATGCTGAAATGGAACATCAAACCTTTGCCTTGAGAAGCACTGAGGCTGTTGCTGTTACAATTTCTTTCTCTAATGTTCACTTTTGTCATTACATCTCATTACATGTTTCACTTCCCTGTTTCACTCCCTTGTTTTACTTCCATTTATACCCTCCCATTGTTCTCCAGACAGTATATAAACCCATGCATGTATTGTAGTTCTTCAGTTCCAACTTAGTCAAGTATTGCTCTCATCTGAATGATCCTCTCACTCTTGCTCTCCTCATTGCTCGAGCTATCCTTGTTGCTACTTAGTACAGCACCAAGAGCCACTTCTGTCCATTGACTGGGATTAGACCGAGACTCTAATTGTCACTGTCAACTCAGAAACAAACTGAGGGCATTGACCTTAACACAAGTTGGAACTCATCGAACTGGTTAGTGCACCATCACTAGCTAGACAACATAGATCCGAAACAACCTGAAACCAGACTCTCTAACCAGAGGCCACCAAATGAATCCTTTCTCTTTAAAGGAACATACTACCTAGAAGGACAGGAGCTCTTTTTCTCAACACTACATAAGTGTTGGGAATTTCGAGGAGTAGGAAAGAACAAGAATACCCCAGTATCTGACAAATACTTTGAAGGGGATTATATTGAAGGAGACAAAAACTCATTACCTGGAAAACTTTGGGTTGAGTGGAGAAACAAACAAAAAGAACCAGGAGAAGAACCAGAACTATACTTTGAAAGACCCAAAGAAACTCTTTGGTGGGAAGAATACTGTGATGCCGAATTTGATTTCGACGACACCAACCCATACTATGCTCTCACTGAAGGGGCTATAGCTGGGTGGTATACCTTTTTGGAACAGAAACAGATTGAACATGAACTAGGAAACCTGAAACCTGAAACTGATGCTGAAACCGACACAAAACAGATGGCAACCAATACTGAAACCACCAATACCTCGAGAGGAGATATCAAACTAGTTTCAGCACAAATCTTCACAGGAGATTGGACTGAAGCTAGATCATTCATCAATTGGTTTAGCAACTTCTTCGCCATAAATGCCCACAACTATGAGGGAAAACATGAAAAGAAGATAAGATATGTCCTCCAGTGCCTAGGAAAGGAACTAGATGACTGGAAAGAAATAATCTGCGAACAGCTAGATGAAAAAGATGGACTCACTTGGGAAAACTATGACACCTTTGTCAAACAATTCCTTGAGGACTGGGGAGAAGTAAACACTGCAGTCAGAGCACTGAATGAGCTTACCAAATTACAAGTTGGAGGGGAGATCACTGTCCCAATTTATGTCCAAAAATTCAGGATGCTCATAGGATCCTCTGGATTAACTGGAATCACTGCCCAACTTCAGGCCTTTGTTCAAGGACTACCAACCACCATTGCTGCTAAAATTCTTGAAGGACAAGGTGACTTTAAAGCTATCACAGACACCTACAGAAAAGCTGAACAACTCAATGCAGCATGGGAAATGATGAAAGCATTGGGAAAAACTGCAGAAACAGGGCACTGGTTCAATAAGGCAGGAGGATCTAAAACAGTTCATGCCATGACAACTGGATGTCTAACTGATGGACAACAAGAAAAATACATATGTTCTGGGAAGTGTTTCAGATGTGGAACCATTGGTCACTTATCCCAAAACTGCCTGAAGAAAGATACCACGAAAAATCCACCTCCTCCAGGACAATTCACTAGAACAATCACTGAGGATAACAATGCCAAGAAAATTTGCGCAATGATTGCAGTGCTCAGCACTGAGGAACAAGACACTCTCCTCACTGACCTTGAAACTGAGGGTTTTTAAAGTGGAGGAACCAGAAAGCGGTTGGAACCTCCAAGAACAATTATGGACAGTTAGCACTCAACTCTGTAATAGTAAGATTGAATAATAATCAATGACTATCAATAACTGTCCAATTGCCCGAATTACCCACTGAAATATCTGCCCTTGTTGACTGTGGAGCAGAAGGAAACTTTATTGACAAAACTATAATGAAAACTATGAACAAAGAAACATTAATCTGACCAATACGAGTCAAAAACACTGATGGAACAGTCAATTTAAATGGGATGATCATGCATAAAGTCAGAATCCCATACCACATTGGAAATCACTAAGCTAGGAGACCAGAAGCTCGTACTTGGACTCCCCTGGTTAGAAAAATACAATCCAGCAATAAACTGGAAAGAATGAACCCTTCTGTTTGATCACCTAGTCCCAGAAAAACCAATAAGATGAATAGGGAAAAACTTGGATCAGGAAATCGGCAAGTACTGGATCAGGATTAAAACTTCAACATCACAAGCATTAGAACATACACTACATAAGGAGACCTCAACAACTCTACCAGATGAATATCAGGAATGGAAATCTACCTTTGAAAAAGCACCCTCAGAACAATTCCCAATTAGGTGTACATGGACCATGCAATAGATCTCAAAATCAGATTCACCCCAAAAGTCAGCAAGATCTATCCACTATTGATAAAAGAACAATATCACTGAACAACTGGCCAAAGGATATATTAGACCATCCAAATCCCCACAGGCCTCGCCATTCTTCTTCATTGCAAAAAAGGAAAGCAGAGTGCTCTGACCATGTCAAGACTACCAATACCTAAATGAATGGATGATAAAAAAAGCATACCCACTACCACTAATCTCTGATCTAATGACCAAACTATCTGGCACTCAATATTTTACAAAGCTAGATCTCCAATGGGGATACAATAATGTCTGAATAAAGGAGGGAGATGAATGGAAGGCAGCCCTCATAACTAACAAAGGATTATATGAACCAACTGTCATGTTCTTTGGTCTATGCAATTCCCCATCCACCTTCCAGACAATGATGAACGAATACTTCCAAGATATGATCAATGAAGGATGGTTGATCATCTACATGGATGATATCCTAATATGCAGAACAACAACCAAAGATTTAGAAACCTGGACAAAATGCATCCTAACATGGCTAAAAGAGAACGACTTGTTTCTCAAACTCAAAAAATGCAAGTTTTGCACTCAGGAAATCAAATTCCTTGGAATGATAATCAGACCTGGGGAAATAACAATGGATTCAATCAAATTGGCAGGAATAGCGGACTGGCCAATGCCAACAACAGTCAAGCAAGTGCAATCCTTCCTAGGATTTGGAAACTTCTACCAGTGATTCATTGGAAACTTTGCAACTCTGGCTAGGCCACTCACTGATCTCACAAGGAAGGATGAAGCATTCCTTTGGACACCAGAAAGGCAGACAGTGTTTGATGATCTAAAACACCAATTTACCACTGCCCCAGTACTTCAAATGCCAGATATCACCTGACCTTTCATCTTACAAATTGACACATCAAATAAAGCAATAGGAGCAGTCCTGAAACAAGCGGATGAAGCAGGACTCTTACACCCCTGTGGCTTCATTTCGCATGCCCTAACCACAACAGAGCAGAATTATCAAATCTATGACAGAGAACTACTGGCAATTGTTAAAGGACTCACAGCTTGGCGACATTTCTTACATGGATCACCACATACCACCATTGTCCATTGTGATCATAAGAACCTATCCTTTTACCAAACCCTGCAGCAGCTTACCCCCAGACAAGTGCAATGGTCCTCCTTTCTGAGTGAATTCGACCTTTGAATCGAGCATGTCCCAGGAACCAGAATGTTCAAAGCAGATGCACTGTCCCAATGACCAGACCACATAGGAACTGATGACATTCCAGACAAAATCACTGTACTACCCCCTGAATGATTCATCAGAATTATTGCAAATGACCTAGCTGATAAGTTATGCAAAGGCATGACCAAGGACAACTTTGGACAAATACTAGTTGAAGTAATTCAGAATCATTGCACACCACCAATCAAATCTAAGCTCCAAGACTGGATGTACTCCAACCACATTGTACACTATCAAGGGAAAGTATATGTCCCAGATCAGGATGGATTACACACCCAGCTCATCAAGCTCACACATGAATCACTCACATCCAGACACCCAGGACAATTCAAAACCCTAGAGTTCCTTAAACAAAATTATTGGTGGCCCGGAATGAACAAACAAACTCGAGAATGGATCAAAGGATGTGCACTCTGCCAACAAATGAAAGTAAACACTCATCCAAATACTCCTGCCTTACACCCAATCAAATCTAACGCGACCCAACCTTTTCAGCAAGTCACAATCGACTTCATCACAGATCTACCAGTTGCTGATGGCTTCAACTCAATCATGGTCATGGTGGACCATGGCCTTACAAAGGGGGTAACATTTTCCCCTTGCAACAAGACAATCAATGCACTAGAAACTGTGAATTTATACAAAAATGAGAACTTCAAACAATTTGGTCTGCCTGACATCCTCATATCTGACAGAGGACCACAGTTCACATCTAAAGTATTCCAGGAAATAGGAAAGGCACTGGGAATCAACCATAGAATGAGTACAGCCTATCACCCTCAGACGGATGGTGAAATGGAATGAGTCAACCAGGAACTAGAAGTCTACCTCCAAATGTTCTGTACTAACAAACCACACAAATGGAAATCACTATTGCTGTTACAACTTCTTTCTCTTACGCTTACTTATTACAATAGCCTTTCTTCACTTCGTCGCTATGCTTTGATACTTGTTTCATCTGCCTGAGCTACCCCTCATTTTACTTCCTTTTATACCTCTTCATTGTTCTCTAGGCAGTATATAAACCTCCGCATGTACTGTAGTTCCCTAGTTCCAACTTAATCGAGTATTGTCCTTTACTGAACAAGTCCTCTCACTCTCATCCTCCTTGTCGCTCAAATCACCTTCGTTGTCGTTTAGCATAACGTCGAAGAGCACTCTTGTCCAGTGACTGGGATTAGACCGAGACTCTAGTCGTCATTGTTGACTCACTAGACGAACCAAGGGCATCGATCCTAACACAAGTTGGAACTCACTGAACCGCTTAGTGCATTGTCACTAGCTAGACAATATAGATCCGAAATGACCCGAAACCAGACTCTCTAACCAGAGACCACTGAATGATTCCTTTCTCTTTAAAGGAACATATTATCTAGAAAGACAGGAGCTCTTTTTCTCGACACTAAATAAATGTTGGGAATTTCGAGGAGTAGGAAAGAACAAGAACACCCCAGTATCTGACAAATACTTTGAAGGGGATTATATTGAAGGAGATGAACACTCATTACCTGGAAAACTTTGGGTTGAGTGGAGAAACGAACAAAAAGAACCAGAAGAAGAACCAGAACTATATTTTGAAAGACCCAAAGAAACCCTTTGGTGGGAAGAGTACTGCAATGCTGAATTTGATTTCGACGGTACTGATCCATACTACACTCTCCTCGAAACATCCATAGCAGGGTGGAACACCTTTTTGGAACAAAAACAAATCGAACACGAACTAGAAAACCCGAGACCTGAAACAGACGCTGAAACCGACACAAAACAAATGGCAACTAACACTGAAACCACCGACGCCCCCAGGGGAGATATCAAACCAGTCTCAGCACGAATTTTCACAGGAGATCGGACTGAAGCTAAATCATTCATCAACTGGTTTAGCGATTTCTTCGCAATAAATGCCCACAACTATGAAGGGAAACATGAGAAGAAAATCAGATATGTCCTCCAATGCCTAGGAAAGGAACTGGATGACTGGAAAGAAATAATCCGCGATCAATTAGATGAGAAAGATGGACTCACTTGGGAAAACTATGACACCTTTGTCAAATGATTCCTTGATGACTGGGGAGAAATCAACACTGCAGTCAGGGCACTGAACGAGCTCACTAAATTACGAGTTGGAGGAGAGATCACTGTCCCGATCTATGTCCGAAAATTCAGAATGCTCATAGGATCCTCCAGACTAACCGGAATTACCGCCCAACTTCAGGCATTCGTCCGAGGCCTACCAACCACCATTGCTGCCAAAATCCTCAAAGGACAGGGCGACTTTAAAACTATCACAGAAGCCTACAAAAAAGCGGAACAACTCAATGCAGCATGGGAAATGATGAAAGCATTAGGAAAAACTGATACAGGGCGCCAATTCAATAAAACAGGGGGACCTAAAACAATCCATACCATACCAACCAGACGCCTTACTGATGGGCAACGAGAAGAATATATGCATTCTGGGAAGTGTTTCAGATGTGGAACCATCGGTCACTTATCCCGAAACTGCCCAAAGAAAGATACTACTAAGAACCTGCCCCCTTCAGGACGATTCACCAGAACAATCACTGAGGACAACAATGCTAAGAAAATTCGCACTATGATTGCAGCTCTCAGCACAGAGGAACGAGAAACTCTCCTCACCGACCTTGAAACTGAGGGTTTTTGAAGCGGAGGAACCAGAAAGTGGTTGGAACCTCCAAGAATGATTATGGACAGTTAGCACTTGACTCTGTAATAGTAAGATTGAATAATAATCAACGACTCTCAATAACTGTCCAATCACCCAAATTACCTGCTGAGATATCTGCTCTTGTTGACTGTGGAGCAGAAGGAAACTTCATTGATGAAACTATAATGAAAACTATGAACAAAAAACCACTAATTCGACCAATACGAGTTAAGAATGCTGATGGAACAATAAACCTAAATGGAATGATCACACATAAAGTCAAAATTCCCTACCACATCGGAAATCTACAAATCGAAATGAGCTTCCTAATCACTAAACTAGGAGACCAAAAACTTATACTTGGACTCCCCTGGTTAGAAAAATACAACCCTGCAATAAACTGGAAGGAATGAACCCTTCAGCTCGATTACCAACCCCTAGACAAACCAACAAAACAGATAACAGGGAACCTAGATCAGGAAAGTAACGAATACTGGATCAGGGTCAAAACCTCAGCATCGCAAGCACTGGAACACACACTACGCAAAGAAACCACAACAACTCTACCAGACGAATACCAGGAATGGAAATCTACTTTCGAAAAAGCGCCCTCAGAACGATTCCCAATCAGACGCACATGGGATCATGCAATCGATCTCAAAACTGGATTTACCCCAAAAGTCAGCAAGATCTACCCACTATCAATAAAAGAACAATCATCTCTCGACGAATGGATCACTGAGCAGCTAACCAAAGGATATATCAGACCGTCCAAATCCCCACAAGCCTCACCATTCTTCTTCGTCGCAAAAAAGGAAAGTGGAGCGCTACGTCCATGTCAAGACTACCAATACCTGAATGAATGGACAATAAAGAATGCATACCCACTACCACTAATCTCTGATCTAATGACCAAACTATCCGGTGCTCAATATTTCACAAAACTAGATCTCCGATGGGGATACAACAATGTCCGGATAAAGGAAGGAGATGAATGGAAAGCAGCCTTCATAACAAACAAGGGACTATACGAACCAACAGTCATGTTCTTCGGTCTATGTAATTCCCCATCCACCTTCCAGACAATGATGAATGAATACTTCCAAGACATGATCAATGAAGGATGGTTAATTGTTTACATGGATGACATTCTGATATGTGGGACAACACCCAGGGACTTAGAAACCCAAACAAAATGCGTCCTAGAATGGCTAAAAGAAAATGACTTATTTCTCAAACTCAAGAAATGCAAGTTCTGCACTCAGGAAATCGAATTCCTCGGAATGATCATTAGACCTGGGGAGATAACTATGGACCCAATCAAACTGGCAGGAATAGCAGATTGGCTGATGCCAACAATGGTCAAGCAAGTATGATCCTTCCTAGGATTCGGGAATTTCTACCAGCGATTCATTGGAAACTTTGCAACCCTTGCTCGACCACTCATTGATCTCACTAGAAAAAACGAAGCATTCCTCTGGACACCAGAACGACAGATGGCATTTAACGACCTAAAAGAACGATTTACAACAGCCCCTGTACTCCAAATGCCAGATGTCACCTGACCATTTATCCTGCAAACCGACGCCTCAAATAAAGCAACAGGGGCAGTACTGAAACAAGCCAATGAAGCGGGACTCCTGCACCCTTGTGGCTTCATCTCACACACCCTGACCACAACAGAACAAAACTATCAGATTTATGACAGGGAGCTACTAGTGATTGTCAAAGGACTTGCGGCATGGCAACACCTTCTTCATGGATCACCTCATACCACTATCGTTCATTGTGATCACAAGAATCTATCCTTTTATCGAACTCCACAACGCCTTACCCCCAGACAAGCCAGATGGTCCTCCTTCTTAAGCGAATTCGATCTCCAAATAGAGCATGTCCCTGGAGCTAGGATGTTCGAAGCAGACGCCCTATCTCGACGACCAGACCACATTGGAATGGACGACACCCCAGAAGAAACTACGGTGTTACCACCTGAACGATTCATCAGGCTTATAGCAGATGACCTAGCAGAGAAGTTGCGCAAAGGCATGATTAAAGACTACTTCGGACAAATATTAGTCGAAGTAATCCAGAATCATCGAGCACCACCAATAAAATCAAAGCTGCAAGACTGGACATACGTCGACCACATCGTGCATTACCAAGGAAAAACCTATGTACCTGATCAAGATGGACTGCGCACTCAACTCATTAAACTGACGCACGAATCACCTACATCTGGGCACCCTGGACGATTTAAAACTCTGGAATTACTCAAACGAAACTACTGGTGGCCCAGAATGAACAAACATACCAGAGAATGGATCGAAGGATGCGCGCTCTGCCAGCAAATGAAAGTAAACACTCACCCCAACACCCCTGCCCTACAACCGATCAAATCTAATGCAACCCGACCCTTCCAACAAGTCACAATTGATTTCATCAGACTTACCGATTGCTGACAGCTTCGACTTGATCATGGTCACGGTGGACCATGGACTTACAAAGGGGGTAACCTTTTCCCCTTGTCACAAAACGATCGACGCACTAGGAACTGCAGATCTATACATAAATGAAAACTTCAAACGATTCAGTTTACCTGATATCCTCATATCTGACAGAGGACCGCAGTTCGCATCTAAAGTATTCAAAGAAGTAGGAAAAGCGCTGGGAATAAACCATAGAATGAGCACAGCTTATCACCCTCAGACAGATGGTGAAACAGAACGAGTCAATCAAGAACTAGAAGTCTACCTCCGAATGTTCTGCACAAATGAACCACACAGATGGAAATCGCTACTGCCAATTGCAGAATTTGCTCACAATAACTGACACCATGATACCATCAAAGCATCACCATTTCAACTAATCTATGGGATAGACCCTGTCGCCATTCCCACAGCCACATGCCCTATGACGACCCCAGCAGCCGAAAACCGACTACGAATGCTACAAAAAGCCAGAGAAGAAGCGCTTGCTGCACACGAACTCGCTAGGCAAATGGTAGCACTCAGAACAAAAGACAAAAGTGTCAGATTCAAAAGAGGAGACAAGGTCTGGCTCGAAAATCGAAACCTCCGAATACCCTATGAATCAAGGAAGCTAGTGCCCAAAAGAGAAGGACCCTTCATAATTGAACAGGTACTAGGACCTGTTACCTACAAACTGAAACTCCCCAAACAATGGCACATCCATCCCGTGTTTCATACCACATTATTAACCCCATATAAGGAAACAATGGCGCATGGACCAAACTTCATGAAACCACCCCCTGATCTCATAAACGGACAAGAAGAGTTTGAAATAGAAGCAATCATCACACACAGAAAACGAGGGACCGGCTATCAATACCTAGTCAAATGGAAGGGGTATGGATCGAACAAAAACTCATGGGAACCCGAAATAAATCTGAAAAATGCTGTGGACATCCTTAGAGCATATAAAAACTGCCAAGGTTTGCTATGAAAACCATGGTCCAATATTGCAACAAACAGATCCTCAGACAGAATACTAGACATACCAAAAACATCGCTTCCCCCTACTCCCGATTCTCTCCCAGACAATCTATTCCAAAACTTAGACACCTAATCATCCAACTCCCTAATCGAACCCATCCTCACCAAGGACAATGTGCAATAGGAACAGCCTTCATTGAACTATGCAAAATCCTGCTCTATCAAACAAAAGTACCATCACTACACCCAGTATATAAGACACAGGTCAGCTCCAACTCCCAAACAGCAGCCGACGCCATCACCAGAAATTGCCATGTCAGGGAAGTGCGAAGAGCACTGAACTTATGGATCATTGACCGAACAAGAGACCTGGAAGCGGCGGGAGTGACCTGCCTACACCAGGCAGAAGCACTATTCCCAGACAAAATCGATTTCCCATCTGGTGGACCGCTGAACTTTAACCTACCCCTGAACTACCTATACATTCCACACGGAGGGATACCACCTCCATACCCGAATCCGCCACCACTGCCTCACTACCACAACTTTGAATGGGAACCTGGATACCCAATGATCACGGGCATCATTCATCATACAAACCAGGGAACAATTACGCATCGAATTCCGCCTAGACCGCTACACGAACCATATTTGGCTGAAAGACCTCCCACGCAACCTAATACTCCCAGACCAGAAGTGTTGGCCAATCAACTCTTACGAGACATCCTCTCTATCAATGCAGACAATTCATTCTGGGATGTGGAATACTTCGACGAAGCCAACCTATAAAAGAACGAGATTCCCACTTCCTAGCCTTCCAACCAACGTCACATACACAGAAATGTTCTCGCTCATCACCATCCTCGTCACCCTCGTCTCCACTCTCTTCTCCTCGGTCTTCATCGGAGGACTCATCCTCGCCACCCTCCTCACTTACTCTTTCCCCGAAAAGCTCCCTGAGCTCGACGTCTTTACACCACCCCTCGAAATCTTCGTTGAAACCGAAACAATGATCCATACCAATGACAACCTGCACATTCACCCGCCCGAACTTGTCGAGGAACCACCTATCGCAGAAGAAGTCATTCCCACACCTATCCCCAGATCGAATCCCCTTGTCGCTGCCGCCTCCCTAGAAGCCTCATATGTCACAGCCAATCTCCGAGACCTCTCCGCCCCACTTGGAGCCCTCGTAGGACTCACCCTCACCACCAACCCCAATGCCATGACCTATGCCGAATGAGATCTCGCACTCTGTGAGCTTCACCAACTGAAAGTCACCCTCGACTCCGTACGATGGCACATAGATACAGCACAAAAGGATGTCGAAAATATCGTCCACTGGTACGAGTCTAGAGCGGACCATGCCTGGACCACTCAAGGTTGGCCTTGAGAAGTCGGTGACTTCTCGCATAGAGGGGGGGTAATGTTACAACTTCTTTCTCTTACGCTTACTTATTACAATAGCCTTTCTTCACTTCGTCACTATGCTTTGATACTTGTTTCATCTGCCTGAGCTACTCCTCGTTTTACTTCCTTTTATACCTCTTCATTGTTCTCTAGGCAGTATATAAACCTCCACATGTACTGTAGTTCCCTAGTTCCAACTTAATTGAGTATTGTCCTTTACTGAACAAGTCCTCTCGCTCTCATCCTCCTTGTCGCTCAAATCACCTTCGTCGTCGTTTAGCATAACGTCGAAGAGCACTCTTGTCCAGTGACTGGGATTAGACCGAGACTCTAGTTGTCATTGTTGACTCGCTAGACAAACCAAGGGCATCGATCCTAACAATTGCCAATTGCAGAATGTGCTCACAACAATCAACACCATGATACCATCAAGGCATTGCTGTTTCAGCTAATGTATGGAACAAACCCTGTTGCCATTCCCACAGCTGCGCACCCTATGACAACCCCTGCAGCTAGTGTTGCCAATGGCTCGGCTCTAAGCTGCAAGCTGGCTTAGCCGAGCTGAACCAGAGCTGAGCCAAAGTCAGTCATTTGGCTTCGGCTAAGCACGGCTTAGTTCTAGTTTTAGAGCAGCTGGGAGCTAGTGTGGGGCAGCTAAGCCGCCTTATCCCTGCCCTCCCATGTCGAGTCTCTACCTCCTCTCCCGTCCTCCTCCACCACCAGCTCGGTCCTCTCACCCTGTCTGCTCCCACCACTAGCTCAGTCCCCAGGCTGTCTGCTCACCACCATCAACAGCATCCTCAACCACCATCCTTACCCTTGCTCACACCCCAAGTTGCCCTTGCCCTGCCCCTGCCTCCACCCATGCTCTGTGTGAGCACTGACGAAATCTCAGACATGCATAGGGCAAATGACTATGTTGTAAATACCTGATGAAATCTATGGTACAGTAAGTATACTGTGTCATGGTATAGGAAATATCTCACCTCAGATGTGCATAGGGCAAATGACTGAGATATGTGCTACATCAATGGCATATTTATATGTACATAGTGCTATGGGATATACAAAATAGGTGGGCATGGGCCCAGTGATGGACAACGGCTTGATGACAAGGAAACATAGTGAGTATGGTATAAAAATGTAGTGACATATCTGAAACACCTACAAGTACAATAGAACAACATGTGCATGATGATGTGTGTGACAGCAGACCCTGGTGAGCAGTCCAGTGACAAGGGAGTGGCTGTGCTAGTGTTGGGTGACTTGGATTCCCTGTGCACTTGCTCCAACACTCTGGCTGCTTGCACCTGGCCACTCACACTCTGGCCACTCACACTCTGGCCACTCATGCTCTGGCTGCTCACACTCTGGCTGCTTGTGCTCTGGCTGCTCACACTCTGGCCACTTGCACTCTGGCTGCTTGTGCTCTGGCCACTCGCCACTCACACTCTGGCCACTCATGCTCTGGCTGCTTGTGCTCTGGTGGCTTGTGCTCTGGCTGCTCATGCTCTGGCTGCTTGCACTCTGGCTGCTTGTGCTCTGGCCATTTGTGCTCTGGCTGCTCACGCTCTGGCCACTTGCACTCTGGCTGCTTGCCACCACCACCACCATCCTCAGCTTGGTCATGCTGCCCATCTGCTTCCGCCACCCATTGCCTTATTTGTTCATCTCAGGCAAAGTGCCATTACCATATTTAGCTGTCTCAGACAATGTAGCACCATTTAATTTAGATGCACGTACCATAACAGCTTAAGAGTAGGGCTGGTGTATGGCTCTGTTCCTGTCCTTTTCCTTACTTACTGTCACTATGCCTCCTCATTGGGCTCCAAGAAAGGCTGGAAAATCAGTGGCAAAAGATACTACTGGTATTGGTTCAATCTATAAGGCTCTGTACTCTGTAATCAATGTCACATTGTGATATATCTAGAGCAATTTGATGCCCATGCATCATCTGCACCCTCTGCAGTGCAAAACACACCTACTACTCCAGGTGAATATTATTACTGTTCTTTGTTTTGCATATTTCTGACATGGTGCACAAAGATAAGCTGCCTGCTTCTCAGCAGGCTCCTTTTGTTGAATTCAATGGTAAGCAGTATCTCAAGCTGGGGATCACAATACTACTTGCCACCAATTACTGATAAATTTGACTTTCAAATCCAATTAATTCCAACAGAAGAAGTTGAGGTATTTGATGGTAGGGAACAGGGCAATGATGGAGATGGAATAGTCCACAGTAAGTGCCACTGGACAGTTTACAGAGCAACTAAAAGTCAAGTTAAAAGGGAGAATTCCTAAACCATCAAAGCATGCTCTTGGAGTAAGTGTTTGGTGCAAAACTTAAATTGATTCTATCAAACTGAAATTTTCAGGTTGACCCCTTGGAACCAATGACTCCCATTCCTGCCAGGAAGAGAAAGGCTGTTCCAACAACACCTGCTCAGGTGTTGTTTACACCATGTAGACCAGATGAACCAGATGGATCTGAATCTGGTGATGAGGATATTTCACCATCTAAGCTAGCCTCTCAGGTAGAGGAGCTTTCCATGGATCCCTCTGCAGAGCCAGGCAAGAGAAGGGCATCAAGAGTAGCAAGAGATGTCTGGGAATTTTTTGAGAAGACTGGAAGTGGAACAGGTGCAATGAGCACTTGCAAGTTATGCATGTGAATATTATCATAATTTAAACTTGTTCTCACAATTAACTTTGTTTCTCAGTACTGCTTGTGCAGCTGATCAAGATCATCCAGTTGCCAAATTTTCTGGTTCAACTAGTGTTTACAACCTCAGGAATCATTTAGTCAGGGTGCACTTGGAAGAGTGGAGCAAGCTATGTGATGATAAGAATATCCCCATCACTAATCCTGCAGGCATTGCAGGAAATTAGGAAGTTTAAGGGACAAGATGATGATGATAAGGAGGGTAGTCAGCTTCTTTCATATTCTAAGGAGGCATTTTCCAATGCCTTGGTTGAATTTGTTGTTGCTGATGATGTGGTAAGTAATAATGTTTATAATGCCTTGCAGCCTTTCTGATTGTGAAAGGCCATGAACATTGTGGAATCTCCAAGGCTCAAGAAGATATTTTTGCTCCTTAGGAAGGAGCTGAGGGAGTCTGATATCCCTGGAAGAAGTACTATTCAAAACCATATCATGAACAACTTTTCAGATCACCTTAAAACTCTAGAAGATGATATGAGGGCAAGTTTGGAATTGTTAACACCTTAATTTGGCTAACTATTTAGAAGAGATCAGTGGGAAAAGTCTCCTTCACCACTGATACATGGTCAGATCCAAACTTGACCTCCTTTATGGCCATAACTGCACATTGGGTTGAGGGTATTGAAGTTAAGACAATGGCAGGGACCCAGAGGAAGTTGGAATTGAGGGCTGACCTTATTGGTTTCTGCAGAATCCCAGGTAGACACACTGGCAAGCTCCTTGCCCAGTGTTTTCTCTTTATCCTTGACAGATTGAAGATAACCCAAAAGGTATGGGCTTCAAGTTCAAATTGTACTTCTTGCTCATTCATATGTTGATAGATTGGTTGGGTAACTTGTGATAATGCAAGCAATAATGATACTATGATGACTTCACTCCAGTATACACTTCACAGGAGGGGGATTAAATTTGATGCTATTAAAAACAGGATTAGGTATGATTTTTCACTGTGCTGATGCTCTTATTTAAATTTTTCTAGATGTTTCCCTCACATTGTCAACTTGGCCTGCAAGTCAGCTTTGGGTGCCATAACTGACATGAAATATATTGAGGGAGAGGCAGAATATGTACCAGGGTTTGGTTCAAGGGACTGTATTGCAACAGTCCACTCACTCATCAATGCAGTAATTCATCCCTATTGAATTTACACCTATTACTGATTGGACCATTCAGATTCATAACAGCAATGTGAAAAAGCAGAGATTTTCACAATATGTGCTGGAATCCTTCAAACAGGACTATCAGCTTATTCAAGATGTCTCAACAAGATGGTCTTCAACCCTCCTGATGATTGAGAGGGTCTTGAAATTGAAAGAGGTAGGTCTGAGAATAATATAACTAAGCTTTCATTAAGATTGCATAGGCAGTTATTGAAATAACATATGACAATGACTTTCCTGACTTAGAGAAGTTCCAAATGAATGAATATGAGTGGGAATTACTGGAGGACTACCAGAAAATTCTTGAGGTATCAGTTTGTGTGTTCAGAAGAATATGTGGCTAATGCAGAATAAAGATCCCTCATGCCTTCCAAGATATACTTGGGACTGTAAAGACTCCTACTCTTCCATACACTATCACATCTTTTTCAGCATTGATTGAGAGATGGACAGAACTGGCAGGGGAGAGCTACTCTTGGAAGAATATCATCACCCCAGGCTTGGACAAGTTGGAGAAGTATGAAGGAGAGCTGACAAAAACACCATCTTATGTCCTTGCAATGGGTAATCTGCACATTTTGTGTTTTATCATTGAATTGACATAAGTCCTAGTCATTGATCCTGCAAACAAACTGGATTATTTTTTAGCATTATCAGAGAATGAGTACAGGTCAGTTAAGGAATTATTTTTGGAAGCAGTAAGCTGGTCATTTTATCCCATTTTAAACACCATCTCATTTCATGACAGTTAAAGGAATACAAAAGTTCAGGGACCCCACAGACTGAGCCTCAGCCCAAGCCTGCAGCTAAACAATCCAAGCCAACTGCAGCTCAAATATTGCATAGAAAGAAACAGCACTCCACACCTAAGGAAGTGAGTTTGGAAATGGAAGTGGAGCAATACCTAAGTGCTTTTGGTGGTGAGACCAAAGATATCTTGCAATTTTGGCAGGTGCCTAAACTCTACACCTGTGTTATATTATCTGACTTGCATATAGACTCATCAAGGACAATATCCACATATCTTCCAGCTTGCCATGGATATCATACCTATCCAGGCTACAAGTGTGCCATGTGAGAGAGCTTTCTCATCTGGGAAAACCATGGCACCTAGGAGAAGTAGGATTTCCAATTGTCTGATGGAGGCACTTCAAGTCCTTAAGTTCTCAATTTGCAAAGGCCCTGCCCTGAGCTTCACAGAAGGAATGGCTTGGGATGATGAGCTAAGGGAATTTGAGTACATGGGTAGGGTGGCACCATCTGAAGATGCTGAGACATATGGCAGGAATCTACATGTGGAAGAGCTGGATGAAGATGGGCTTGATAGGCTCATTGAGGAAGATATGAAAGCAATGGAGAATGAGTCCAAAGAAGTTAAGGATAATATGGAGGATTGATGATATAACTTGTAATTGTATCCCTGTTGAAGCATAAATTGTAAAATAGTGAAATAGTTTTTCATTCAGGTCACTGATGCCAATACATGTACTATCAACCCTACTACACTTAGTCACAGACTACAGTACAACAGAGTCAATACAAAGGATAATGCAAACAAGCATGTCTGCAGAGGGCTGGTTGATGTGGTGTGGGTGGACTGGGGATCAGATGGAAGGGTGGAAGCAGGCACACTCACCTTGTCACATGGCTGGGTCCATGAGCAGCATGGGGTCAGGATTTGGACTGGTAGTGGAGCTGCACAGTAGCATGGGTGGAGTGTAGTGCAGGTGGAAGATAGCAGCAGGCACATTTGATGAGGACATGGGCATGGTAGTGAAGGCAGTAGCACAGATGGAGGATAGGCAGTGGGCACATTTGGTGGGGGCATGAGTGGGCACAGGTCAACAGTAGACAGTGGCATTGGTTGACAGATGGTGGGCACAGGCAGAAGGCAGGTGCATGGCAATGGTTGACCCTTGAGGGTAGGGATGTGCACAGGTAACCCACAGGTTCCCCAGTGCTTACCCATACCCATACCCGTGAACCCATGTGTTAAAGGCCTACAGGTCAGTGGTTACAGGTACAGGTCATGGGTCACAACACAAATTTACCACTACTACTAGGTTGAAAACCACTGATCACCCGAGAACAACAATGTATCCTGTCAAATGGTTAATGCTCCTGAATAGAGTGATCAAATAGCTTTAAAACACACCTGGAAGCAAGAGAAACAGTTGAGATATGAAGGAGATATGATATTATCTTATTTACCTTGCAGCCTAACAACCATCAGCCAGATTTCGAGAGAACGACAAGATCGCGCATTGAATAATTGACGCGCCCAAGGGTAAGACTTAAATGGCTTTCTAACGCACCTGGAATGAAGGGAAACGGTTGAGAAATGATTGAGATATGATATCATCTTACTCACCCCTAACCTAACAACCACCAGGTAGATTCTCAGAGAACGACAAGATCGCGCATCGGACGGTCGATGTGCCCAAGGGTAAGACTTAAATGGCTTTCTAACGCACCTGGAATGAAGGGAAACGGTTGAGAAATGATTGAGATATGATATCATCTTACTCACCCATAGCCTAACAACCACCAGGTAGATTCTCAGAGAACGACAAAATCGCGCATTGAACTGTTGATGCACCCAAGGGTAAAACTTAAATGGCTTTCTAACGCACCTGGAATGAAGGGAAACGGCTGAGAAATGATTGAGATATGATATCATGACATGTTTTGAGGGTGGGGAGTGCAATCAACAGTAGACGTGGGCACAGTTTTCGTGGTGAAGGCAGAAAAGGCAAAGCCAGCGAGCACAGATGCAGAGAAGGCAGGGAGAGCGAATGGTGGACGAAGAGAAGGCAGGGCGAGCGAGTGGTGAAGGCAGAGAGGGTTGGATGGGAGGGTGTGACATAGCTGCCATACCGGGTCGGCTTAGCCGCCTGGAGCCAGCTCTGAGCCTCTCGCAAGCCGATCAGATCGGCTTCGGCTCCTAGCATTAGCCGAACAATCGGCTTAGGCAAAGCTAAGTAGCCGAAGCCGGGCTTAGTCAGCCGTTGGCAACACTAAATGGGATGAACAGAATGAACAGAATGAATTTCTTCTCCACAACACAATGTTCACGCCATGTTCACACTCTACAGTCATTAACACTTATCTACCAATTCTCTTTGTTCACACCATTCATGCCATTCATGCTGATCATGGTGCCCATGCCAATTCAGTGTTATCATGTGCATTCATTCTTGTTCATTCTTGTTCATTCTTGTTCATGCCTGCTCCACTGTCATCCACTGTGATTCACCATGAACCTGCCTGCTTCATCAGGTTTCAGGATGAACAGCTTGTTTTTGTGGATTTTGTCCAATACAGACCATCATAGTCAATAGATGGGCTTAATGTATAAGTATAAAGAGCTTCTTGAGATGGTTAAAGGAGTGCAGGGCCCATAACCTATTGTTGTTATGGCTTGGGTGTGGGAGCGATGCGAGTTAAAGGCATCCATTCACAAAATACACAAGTAGTATATATACATAAATATAATATGAAATAGATGAGGCCATGCTAATGATGGTACCTCGTATTGATATCCAGCACTCTCGCATTTGAATAAACTTCATCACCCATCTTTCCAATTCTCTCTTCGTGACCTCTCTTCCATCACTCGGGTGCTGTTCCTCACAGCCTATCATCCCTCATAACCCGTCCTCCTTGCTGCACACACTCACGTGCTCTCGTCCATCGATCCGTCATCCCCAACAAGCCGTTTGATACGCATTCTGAAATCCAACAGGTGCCTCCTACTCAGGCTTTTTGAACAAATATGGGTTGAAGACCTCCAAATGCTCATTCGCTGAACTGCCTCTCACACTAGTTCCACCACGCAGAATGTCTGGTTAACCCCACGTCAGGTGGTGAAAAAGCCTTCGTAAGTAGGATGATGATACAGAGAATTTAGTGACATCAATAGGCTAATATTGCATCGGCACCAGTTCATCTCTTCGCTTTTTGGAGAGCGCATCCTCCATTAGTTCAAGCACATTCGAAACCTCACCCTTCGATTTAAAATGTTGTCTTAATTCGTCTACTGTGATTGATGCCAGTGCGTCGCTCAAGTCAAACGCACTAATGGCCTGCTTGACAGTCTTTGCCTTTGACATGAGATTGGGAGGCAACGGATACCCAGCTACAAACCGGAGGACATGGTGTTTTTTTATGGTATTGATGAGTTTCTGACGTTGATCTTTTGGCTACCACAAGAGTCCTGATGAGCCGAGGAAAGTGAGAAAACTAACTAACCCACTGAGTCCTTGAACCAATGGTCTGGATGCAGGGAATCGAGAGCGTGGCTAAGTGTTGATGCACCTAGGGAATCTTTGTTACCAACTGTGTAGGACTTAAATTGGCCCATTAGAATGACGATCCTGGATGGTAACTTGACCCTTAATAAGATATCCGCGCCAAATGAATTGCTTGCAATAAGTATTACTGGGGCGGGATCAAGAGTTTCGATCCAACATATTATGTCCTCGATGGTTTCTGCGTAATGGACAACACAGAGACCTAGGTTCTGCGGAGCTCCTCCTATAATGTCCACAGGAACATTGGCCCCATCGAGACGTGCAACAATGTGAGCCTCTTCATTTGCCCATGAAGGGAGTTCGGAGTGAAAGTCGAAGATCGTGCTTAAAGGGACTGGATATCGCAGCTTTCGAAGCAAATAAAGAACCATTACTTCCTCGAAAGCGTATCCATGTGAATGTCCATCACCAGCTCGTAGTCGACTTGCTTCAAGTTGGCCGTGAGTCTCGAGCCATATCATCACCGACAGAAATGCAAGTGGTTCAATTATATGCCCCTTGTGCCCGTCACGAAGACGAGCTATCCCACATTCAACAAGTTTGGCATTAACGGGTCCATATGTTGGAGATTGTCCCTTAATCAAGTGAGATTGCACAATTGTTATTGCTTCCTGAATTGCACTCGAATCTGTTCAATGTCAGGGGAAGGAACTATAAGTGGAATGGCAAAAGCGAACCTAACTGGAGCCTATCCCAATCAAAACCCCTCACTTCAACAATGCTGGGAAGATCAGGTTCACCCAAAGTAAAGGAGTGACCTGTATCACCTGGGGGACAAGTGATATGCCATTCAAGATATTTATTCAACAATTTATGAGGTGATTGCAGACCATTCATCAGGAAGTATTCTAGAAAGGATACGGAGAAGCGATATCTATTGCCAATGAGACTTGCACAGTTGAGAAAGACAACAGTAACTTACCGACCCAGAAGGTATTCTTGCATCCGGACCTGGAGGCCAGACCCTGAATGGGATTGCAGAATGAAAGGTGGGATGTAGCGTTCAACAAAGTGCTTCAGTTTCGGCCAGGTGTCGAACATCCCAAGTGCGTGAAACACCTCAACCCCCTGAGCCGGTTTCGAGACCCCAGAGGCCATGGCTCCCTCTAGGTTTGCCAGTGACAAATCAGTACCTGATACAACGAGCTTGATCGGCGCTTTGGTGAAGACTTTAAACATGTCGCGGATTATTGATTGAAATACTTCGGGCTTGGTGGATGATATCCCTGAGTAGGGATATAATCTGGTGGCCAGCTGGGCTTCATCGAGCCCCAAAATGAGCCGCGACTGCGGGAGATATTCGTCAATAATGCCATTAAGGCGGCCGATCAATGTATTTAGAGCTTCATCCGAGGCGCAGCGAAGCTTGCCGATGATCCGGATAAATGGGTGCAAGCTGCCTCCATGGCGGCTTGGGAAGTCGAACAACTGGAACAAAAGCCAAATACGTTTATGCTTCTCCTGTAAGTGCCCGTCGACCTGCTTTGCAACTTGTAGGAAAAACTCGAAAACCACTATCCGCGCAGCCAGGACTCTATGAAACACCCTAGATGCAATTTGACTGTTTACATCATTCTGAGCAGCACGTTTTTCAGGAGAGACGCTACGAAGATCGGAGACCCATTCCCGATGGATAGCGACTGAGTCTAAGGCCTCTCGCAAATCTCGAATGCCAACGCCGTTCACGTCCTGACTTGCAACAAGGTAGAAACCCCAGTATTTCGTGAGGCCTTCCATGACGCGCCGGGTTTTACCCGACCCAGATACATTGCAAATACACCTTCAATTGCGCATGAAAAAAAGTTCCGAGAGGTTATAATCACATACATGTGTATATTAGTCCCAAATATTTTTGTGATTTCCTTCAAGTTGCCATCGCACTCGTGGAGTTTGTGAAATAGAAGACTGGGTTTGCCATTGCGATAGGTTGGTATTTGAAGCCCTTTAATAAATTCCCTGACGTTTTCTGTAAAGTGTTCCGGAGGATCCCAGATGGGCAACTCAGGATCTTTCAGAAATGCCTCGACTGTCGGTTGAAGTGACACGAGCTCCGCTTCGATCTGGACCTTGATTATTTCATAAGGAAAAGTGGGCTCAGTTGATGTGATGTTCCTTTTCTTGTTTGCTGAAAGAGAGGGGATGCCAACGTGGTCGGAGTGGGGATTGAACAAGAAGAGGTGGCGGCGAGATGGGGAAGAAAGCAGTAACGTAGCATGAGACATGGGAAGTTTACGATAACAGAGGAGATTGAGGAAACAGCGAAAAATGACCAATGCAAACGAAATGATGGCGGATTAAGAGTTGGTTTGGCAAAGAAAATCACGAACGCAGTTCAAATCGTGAAGTTGGTAAAGGAAAAATGTTTTCGGGTGGAATCCTGTCAGCAACGCTCAGCTGCAAGATCCACTCCTACTCACTGGCACGCGGGACCTTGACAATTATGTGGATGTATTCTCCGGGAGGTTGTGTTGGAAAGATACTGAGGAGGCTGTCCACGTCCTCTAATTCATCTGCAAATCTTGAAAGGTCATCTCCCAGGAGCCCGATACATTCAACGAGAGTGTTTCCTGGCTTGGCGGCGATGGGGTTGGAGTCCTTGGGCTGAGAAAAGCAATGTCATTTCAGATGGCGGCTCGTCGATGGCGCTCACCTTCCACAATCCTAGAGTGTGAGGACTAATATCCTTTAAACTACCCAGTGCTCGCTGGCTTTGTATGAATTTCTTCAAGTCGCTAACCTCATCATCGCACACCGCAGTAACTGGAAAGACGATAGCTTCGCTTTCTATGAGACACTGAAGCCGGAGAGTGGCAGGCATGGTGGTCGCGTGGTGTTAAATAGTGATGAGACGAGTGAGAGATAGAGCGAGGGTGAATGTGAATTCACACCAGTAAAGGGGGCTAACCTATGCGAGCTATATATGTCTCGACAGTCTGAGACTGTCTTAGTGTGTCGTCGTGACCGGGTGACCGGCATAGTCCTATGCTTGCTGCCGCTATAGCATTTGACACTCCCTCAAGCTAGGCCATGCCTAACCCGTGGACGTGGGTTTCGTGTCTGACTTTCGGCAATCCCTTGGTCATTACGTCGGCTGTCATTTCGGCTGTAGGGATATATTTGACATCAATTTGATGAGTTTTGACCATGTCACGCGTGTACTGATAATCAGGCGATATCTGATGTGTTTGGTTCGTTTATGGAACTCAGGGTTCTTAGTGAGTGCGATCAATGTGTGTATCACTGACGATCACGGAATCTTTCTGCTTGTTCAGGAAGACAAGCGCCACATGGAAAGCGATGACGCAGAAGTGCAGCTCGTCGCGGAAGCCATTGCTGTGTTCGCCGCCAATAATGAAATCCGTCGGAACGTTCTCGATCAACCTCCTCTGCCGTCCAAAGTCATGGCAGGCATCGCTTTGAGGGGCAGCATGCCAACCTTTTACAAAATTTTAGTTACGACAGAACTCATCATTTCAGTGGGCGATACTCATCCAAACACGAACGTGTCTGTTCAGTCTCAGCACCTAGCCTTTAGAGGGATGGTCACCGGGCTCGTGTTTCTACGCGAATACAGGACATGCTTTCCGTTCGGCTTTATCATGCACCACCCTGGTTCGGATCTAAATCTAAATGTACTCGAGCTAGGGACAATGCTCTCATATCCACCAGGCTACAATAAATCATTGGGAGCGTTTACTGTTGATGATTTGGACAAATTCAGGCTTGAGCGAAGCACCACCGACAAGGAAGCCATCGACATCGGCTTGTCGTGCTATAGAGCGTATGAGGCAAATGCAGAGCACGCAAGTGAAAATAGCGTACCAAGATCCGACGAGTTTGCAGCGGATACACTACCACCGTAAATGATACGAGTGCTTTCACTGACAGGTCGAGAGATTGCCTTCGCCAAATAAGACCGAATATCAACATGGGTTTCCTGAGCCTGTGAGGTGGTTGCAACTCTGCCTGTCCCGATAGCCCATACGGGTTCGTATGCGATGACGATATTTTCGCTTTCAATAATGGACATGAGTGAAAGAAACCAGAAGTATCGAAATACTAACGCCCATTCCGTGGCTTTTGTGACATCGACGACGGCTTGCAATTGCTTCTCGACAACCTTTGTAGTTTTGCCTTCCTCACGCTCTGCGAGCGTTTCTCCAATGCAGAGGATGACTTTCAAACCCGAGTCAAGGGCCGCACGAACTTTCTGGGCAACAAGCTCGGAAGCTTCACCAAAGTGCGAGCGTCTTTCAGAGTGTCCTGTTGCTTGATGAGCCAACAACCGATGATACGATACAGACAAGGGATGTACCAAGGATAACATACGGGATGTCGGCATCAACCAACTGCTTAGGGCTACCGATTCAAGTCAGTTAATCAACGATAGAGCATTGCGATGGAGATAAGACGTGCCTGATCTCGCCAGTATAAGCACCTGAATCTTTGAAATGACAGTTCTGAGCTGAAACCGCCACGTCTTTGCGCACTTTATCCTTGACAGATGAGAGATAAAGAGCAGGGGGCGCAATAACAACGTCTAAGAGGAACATGAGCAGCCTGATCTACTGCCGACGAGATAAGATGGGAGACCTGTGTTGGGATCGAGATCGGCTTGGTTCAGTGTCTCGACGAGAGAATGCAATGCGCCCTGAGTAGCGGGGTTCATTTTAAAGTTGCCTCCAACGAAGAATCTGCGAGCCATGATGATGATGGATCAAGATAATCTTCCATCCGAGTTTTGCCGTTTCTGCGATTGTTTGCATCTGTTATTCTCACATGAAGGCGAGCACGTCCACCGCCAGTGCTGCCCCTGCCCACAATGCCCTCCCCCCGCCCTCGGCGCCTGTGGCCGGAAGATCCTCACGAATCGCTCCACACTCCCACATAAAAGGCCTTGGCCTCAATGCTGAAGGTCTCGCTGCCGGCGACAACGCTGGTTTCATCAGCCAGACTAACGCGCGCGAGGTGAGCGTTTCAGTTTCTGCATCCTTGTCTGCCCGTCGTATATGAGTAATGGATGACTGAGGCATCAAGGTGAGGCGTGTGGTGTTATAGTCGATCTCATCAAGTCGCGAAAATTCTCCGGACGCGCCCTGTTGCTCGTTGGCGCCCCTGGCACGGGAAAAACGGCCCTTGCTCTCGCAATATCCCAAGAGCTCGGTGTTAAGGTCCCCTTCTGTCCCATGGTTGGCTCAGAAGTGTATAGCGCAGAGGTCAAAAAGACTGAAGTCCTTGCTGAGGTGTTCAGGCGGGCCATAGGTGCGTAGCCCTGTTTTCCGTCCCGATTCATGCTAAGCTTCTGCTTGAGGTTTGCGGATAAAGGAAACAAAAGAAGTTTACGAAGGAGAAGTCACTGAGCTAACACCCACTGAAACGGAAAACCCCCTGAGTGGCTATGGCAAAACGGTAGCGCACGTCGTCGTCGGGCTTAAAACTGTCAAGGGAACGAAACAGCTTCGCTTAGATCCTAGCATCTATGAAGCAATCTTGAAGGAGAAAATTGTAGTTGGGGACGTCATCTACATCGAGGCAAATACTGGTGCCGTCAAGGCAAGCCGCGTTCACGCTCGTTCCAAGTATACCAAATTGACAGTATACTGTTAGCGTGTGGGACGGTCAGATGCATATGCTTCATCGTATGATCTCGAGTCAGAAACATACGTCCCACTCCCAAAAGGCGACGTTCACAAACGAAAGGAACTGGTTCAAGATGTGACCCTAGGCGACCTTGACGCTGCAAATGCACGCCCTCAGGGAGGACAAGACATTATGAGTGTCATGGGTAGTCTTGTCAAGACGGGCAGAACAGAGGTGACGGACAAGTTGAGAAGGGAAGTGAACAAGGTGGTCAAAGGGTACGTTGATCAAGGAGTGGCGGAGGTTGTTCCTGGTGTCGTCTTCATCGACGAGGTGCGTCATCGTCAGCTATCGGAATAAATTCCTGACACGTTTCTAGGTTCACATGCTCGATATCGAGTGTTTCACTTATCTTAACTCGCTACTGGAATCAACGATGGCACCCACCGTTATACTCGCAACCAATAGAGGCAACTCACTCGTCCGGGGCACAACGGACATCGTATCACCCCATGGTGTTCCGAGGGATTTGCTTGATAGGTGCGCAGGAGCAGTTTCGTCATATTCCCATTAGTGTTCATTCGGTGATTTGCGACACCCAGATGTATGATCGTCAAGACAGACAGCCACACGCGGGAGCAGATAAGCAAAGTAGCGCAGCTCCGAGCAAATGTCGAAGGGTTGAAACTAGGTCCGGGTGTCATAGAGCGATTGGCGACAGAAGGAGAAAACAGCTCGCTGCGGTAAATATCATCATACATCGGGCCGCTGCGCAGTCGTTCTGATTTATGCTCATTCCGCAGGTACGCACTGCAATTGCTCACCCCAGCATCAATTTTGGCCCAACTGGCGGGTCGCAGTCAGATCGAGATGGAGGACATTAGCGAAATGAATGAGTTATTCCTTGATGCAAAAACGTCCGCCTCCCTGATCGAAGGAGGTGGATTTGCTGGTGAATCTTAAATCGTGCAATGGGGCGGACGATTGGGGAGGTACACGTTTCTCTTTGCTCTAAAAAGTAAGTTGGCCCTTCGCCGTACCGTCCGAATAGTTAATATGCGGTAGTGCCATATCAACGAAACAGAATAGCTTAGTTTGTGTCTAGATCCTTTTTAAGCGAACACATGGTATTTTATATTGCTTAAACTGATATGAAGATCATTCATGATTGCCCGCAAATCCGGGTTTCGCTGCATGGAGCCGTGATCCTATATCCTGTGCTGCCTTGTAACAGTAATGACGTGAGGTAGGGATGATGTCTCGTCGGCGGAAGTCAAGTGTTTCAGTCCCATACTACAGTAGAGGCCGCACATGGGCCGAAGGATCCCACAACTCACCCCTATCGAGACGGCTGTCACTTTACCATAACCACCTCTGCATTTCCGAAAGTTTAATTTTTCTATCCGCGCAGCTTGGGTGTTGCGCAACCTTTGCCTAACACCAGTCAACTTGCAAGTCGTGATACAGGATAGGGCCCGAGGGAAACTGTACGAATAAGGCACAATAGAACCTATTGTTAGCCCATTTGTGAGTACCCTGACAACTGTCACCTGCGCGCTATGCTAGCCATTCATTGTTGTGGCGCAGTTGCCATTTTTGTCATTCAAGTACAGAAAACGACTTGACATAATATATATAATGTCTAAACCGAATTACTGTCAAATGCAAATCGCACGCCAATATGGTTATCGCCAACCTCCAGGTCATGCACTGCCTCATAATCGTATAACCTCAATAAGCCTGAACCCCCCTTTTATCACCATGGAACTGCGGATGGCACGCCGCATGACCGGATGCCTCTGCCTTTCTACCGCCTCATCATCAGAGGCGGACCGACTGTGTTAGTGCAAACAGACAGGAAAGGAACTTCCAAGCACCGGCCATCAGACCACGATCCGGTAATTCGTCGAATCACGCCAACCCACTGACGTCTCCTCCATTCTAACGGCCAAACTCTGTTGACACATGCATCAACGTGGCCAGATATATAGAAGGAATTCATTGCTCTTTGTTCGTTTCCATACGCCGACCCCTGCACTCCATTTTATAATTCACTAGGATTTTCCCATGTCGATCGCCACTCCCGTTCCTGTGATCAGTGGAACGAAATTGTTCGATTACACCTTTGAAGACCGTACTGGCCGCAACGACGATTCGGACTGGGATGACATTTATGAGCGACTTTTCTTTCGAGTCTGCCGTGACCTGGTGGGGCATAGGATCAACATTTACAAGGTTGCCTACCGGATGATGCGACGAGATAAATCACATTGGGGGCTAGAGCCCGACGTTGTGCTCGAGTTCAACGAAAACCAATCGTTGGGGCAAATCACATACGGGACTGAGCTATACAAATGCACATTTCCCATGTCCCGTTATCTCAAAAAGACCTCATTTTTCGGCGGGTAAGATGAGTAATTTCGGACTACGTACCGGTATTGATATGTCATCTTTAGGTCATCTTTGATAAGAAAGTTCGTTGGTTCTGATGGCAACGAATACAAATGGAGCCACAGGAGCGTACAGGGCCAAGAATGGACGGTGCGCCATTTTCGACGTAGGACGACGGTTGCTGACTTCCGGTAGTGCACAACTGGTCCCCATGAGACGATAGTCGCGCACTATGACCTACTTCCGGAAGGATCCATTGCATATCGGATATCGGGAAACAATCTGATCGTGCGCAACCGATACGCGGGACTTTCGATGGGTGAGAAAGGGTTATCTCCAGTATTGCCTAGGACTGACGGTAACAGAATATCTTGCCACATTGATTATCATGCGACACATTCTGCAATACAACCTTTGAGTCCAAGTTGATCAGAGAAATAAAAGACTAGCGAATGGGTTAGGGTTGGTATTAGTCATCATATAGCTGTAAAATTTGTTTCTCATCCATACCCACTCGTGTCAAAAATTTTGTATAATTCCAACGACAAAAAGCCCAGAGCTCGTTCGGGCATACTCGCTTGAACCTCGCCGAGAATGACGCAGCCGCAGCCATATGTCCAACCGGGGGAGCCTCTGACCGAGTTTCTGAGGAATTTTTGGCAACGACAGATCGACGCGGCAGAGCAAGAGACGCCGGATTATCGCCACCCGCCCCTCCCATTGGCCAGGATCAAGAAGGTCATGAAGAGTGATCCCGATGTCAAAGTGAGGAGTTTCACAAGGTTTGTTATATCTATTTCAGGACTGTTGTCTGAAATGCTTTCTTCGCGAACAACAGATGATTGCAGCCGACGGTAAACCAGCTTAAGCCAATATATCCATATCTGACGCGTCACTTGATTATCTAGCGCCCATCTTGTTCTGCAAGGCTTGCGAAAGTGCGTCGCGGTCACCTCGCCGTCGTCATCATAGCTGACAAATTATCAGTTTTCATAGCTGAGATAACTGCACGCGCATTTATCATTGCAGACTCAAATAAACGCCGAACATTGTCGCGCGCAGACATTGCCAAAGCACTCACCAAGTCTGATCAGTTTGACTTTCTGATTGACATTGTACCCCGCGAGGAACTGCCTTTCCCGTCCGCGAGTACCTCGGCAATATGCAGGAAGCCTGGTTCAAGTTCGACACTGCACAGTGACCAGGTGAGTGTAGATGGGACACATGTAAGCTTTTCTAAAACAAGAGTAGAGGGCTGGCTCTGATACACAATCCACAATGGAAGTCGACAAGGACAGTACAGGACAGGGGGCCAATGGATCAGAAGTGGAACAGGTGGGCTTATCATTTAAATAACAGCTCTCATTTCATTCATATTTTCAGCTCGACTTTGTTGGAAACTCCAACGACGGGGATGGACCTGCGTAAATTTCCGGCACAGAAACTATTCTTATTCATGCTTGTGTTTTCTTGTGGCTGTGTTGTAAATGTAACAAAGGCATCTGATCGTGGGAATGAAACGTGTCCTGTTGTGCAATAATTTCAGGTTTGCCTAATTCAGCGACCCCAACCATGCGCCTACTGACGACGCTGCTCGTCCTTATTGCACCCGTACTCGTCCCGACTGTACATGCGGACGGTGCAGGTGGCCTGTATCCACCCGGCCTGATGCCTCTAATCAATAAGGCAAATACTTTGCTCACTGCAGGCCAGTTCAACGACGCGGCGAGGCTCTACTCCGAGGCAATTGAACAGTCTCCTGCGGATTACCTTCTTTATTACAAGCGCGCAACAGCGTACATGTCGATGTCAAAACATGCATCGGCTCTAGACGACTTTAGCAAGGTCCTGTCGCTGACTTCTGACACATTCAACCTGGCATACCTTATGAAAGCACGAATACATACGAGAGATGGAGATTTTGAGCCTGCACGAAGAGCTCTTGAAGCGTACAGGACTGCAAAGGGTCAGAGTATATCTCGGGACGTAGAAGAGCTGCAGGTGGTGATTGAACAGGGGCAGCGGTCGCGGGACAAAGCGGAAAAGGAACGTAGGGCACAGCTCTGGAACGCTTGCGTGGAGACAACGTCTCTCGTCATTCGCGAATCTAGCCACTCGATAGAGCTCCGCCAATGGCGCTCTGAATGTGCTCTTGCTGCCGGCGACATCGAGAGCGCGGTTGCGGATCTGACGTAAGTTCATTATCTGCCCACCCTTTTTCGTCCTAACGACCGGGAATCTAGACGTCTCTCTCATTTACTCCCACCTTCAACTTCTCTTTTATCTCGTATCTTCCGCCTATCTTACTTCCTATTACCATCCTCTCCGGTTCCACAGAATACCCTGAAACAATGTCTTATGTATGACCCAGACTCCAAAGTGTGCCTGGGTCTCCGTCGTACAGCAAAAGCTCTGGACCGATCATTTGCAACCTTAGAGGAGTTCATAAATACTCAAGATTGGCGCGGTGTTGTTAGCCTTTTGACCGCATCAGGGAAAAGCAACAATCTTCTTGGCCGCTTTGAAGATGCCCTTCGAGAAAACACAAAGGAGGAGGATCTCCTTCCCCCACTACCAACAGAGAGCACGAAGAAATCACCAAAGATACATTTACCTGACGCCTTCAAACACTCTCCACTTCGACGAACTCTGGTTCGCTCCCTATGCAAGGCGTATACTCATATCGCCGATTCGTCCAAGTCTGACTTGGACGCACGCAAGAACATGGGTAAATGGTGTGAAGAATTGTTGGGACTTGAGGGCTGTCATGAAGATGTGGATGGCCTCGTTGGACGTGCAGAATTTTTGTTGACTATACCCGGTGGCGGTGACGATGGCAAAGCGTGGGAGGATGCTGCAAGGTTACTCGAAAAGGCGTTTGAGGCTACTGGACAGAGCAACAGGAAGATCCAACAACGGCTACTTAAAGCGCAAAAGATGGTGAAGCAGAGCAAACAGAAGGACTACTATAAAGTATTGGGTGTGTCACGGGATGCGGATGAGAGGACAATCAAGAAGGCATTGTGAGTCGATTAGCCATCCGACGCCCACTAGCGTTAACTGTCTTTCTAGCCGAAGAGCGGCCAAATCTGCACATCCAGACAAAGGTGGTTCGCAAGCCAAGATGGCAGCGCTGAACGAGGCGTATAAGGTTCTGTCCGACCCAGAACTTCGTGCTCGTTTCGACGCTGGCGAAGACCCTAATGACCCCATGGCAGGCCAGGGTGGACCAGGATTCGGGGGCGCTGCGTACAGCTTCCACGGATTCCAGGGCTCAGGCTTCGGCGCCCAGCATCCCTTTGCTCAATTCTTCCAGGGTGACGCCGGACAATTCAAATTCCATTTTGGGTAAAATTGAGGTGTGGGCGGTGCTATCTGTGTTGTTCTATCTTGCATGTCATGGCATTCTACGTACGGACACGATGCAAGTCATCTCTTTCATATCTTGTATCAAGACGAGCTTCAGCCATCCGCGCAATGTACTGTTATAGTTATACAGTTGGAGTAATCATAGGACAATGTCGCTGCTTGGGTATGGTACTGCATCTGCAAGATCAGTTCTCATACCATGCCATTCTCGGTGACAGCCGACTCGACTCCGTGTATCTTCGTGTATGCCTCAGCACGGCCGGCCAATACTTACCCCCTACTGATGATTACCAGTCAAGATGTCGTCAACATGAAAGATCTGGTCACATGGCAAATCCTGACAGGGGTTGACAGTCCCTGCTTTTTCCCTGTAACGGACAGCCACAAACTTCAATCACAGCTCCGTATATAACTGCCATGAAGACTAGTCGATGCCGGACATGACATCCAAGAGAACGCCCGCGGACTCGGATCCCATTTTTCCTTCGCTACAACTGTTATTTACGACTCTGGATTACGATCGCCTGTGCAATCTTGTACTGTGAGGCATCGCGCCCATTAACCAAGCTATATTAACGAGGGTAATGTCTTATAACTTGAGTCTTGGGCGACGCAATTCCCAAGCGCGTATGTTTTTTCTCATTCTTTGACCTTTCGGAAGTACTCATTTCTGCCAGCTATCACGCATACTGGTGGATGCCACGCATTTGACAGTAAGAGCTTTTCCTTTTTCACGCTACCAGCGTGAATAGAATGATTTACATAACCAGTGATAACGGCCGGAGACAAACAATTTTTCGACTCAGTTCGAGAATTAGTAGCATGTCGTGCCTCGCTATCACCTAGTTATCGACAAATTACTAACTTTGCTTTACGGTGGCTCTACTATCGCTTGACCTGGGAATGATGCCGCTTTGTCTGCTGCGCCATGGGAAGGTCATTGCCGATACGAAAACTTCGCTCATTTTTTTTTTCCGATCCCGCTACGGCACGCTGGCTGTCTGACTTGGTATGTCACTCAATCATTTCTCATTCGCTCAGCTCAGTTATACCTAGATTCCAATTCACTGCCGACCAAGTTTCTATTTCCCACCGGTTTCCTCGTACCGAGCAAACCATTGAATCGCATGCTGTCCTTCCACGAATTTTCCTGCCAATCCTGAAGCGTATCTAAGAATTTCCTCTGTCCCAGGTATTGGCATTCAAAAACGCCGAGATTAAACAAGAACTCGACAAGCGGAGTCCATCCCTTGGGTCTTATGACTTGATCCGTTGGTGTCATCGCCTTTGTGAATGATCTATTCGATTTTTATAAAAGCACTGATTGACCATCGCGGGCACATCTGATGGCATTCGGGTATGATCCCTCACTCTACGGGATGCTTTGTATTACCGACTCTCAAGGAGCGCTTCCAAACGGCAGCCATTCTAAGTGCCAAGGCCAAATCGAAAATTGTTTTTGGACTCATGGGCCGTTTCCGAAAGGGGCTCGGAGCGATAGATATCGAACGGCTACGGATCGTAGTTCTCTATTTAAATGGCGCATCACAGTATAGTACATACTGTACGTGTCCAGCCTCGGGAATGTCATCTCCAAGTGCATCTTTTGGTGATTGGCTCATTTGGAGAAGGAACTCCTGTTTAAATTAGTGCCAACAGAACTGTTACCAACCCGATGGATTTCCAAGGATTTCATTTTTCTGCCTGTGATAACATGCGGGGAATATGATAGATCAATATTTCTTCCCACATTCCGATGCTAACTCAGGGGAAAGTGTCACGGTGTCCGTTGATGAGGATATTCGCAATTACTTAGCGCGAACATAACAAAACAGAGCCTCCGGGATCTACGTAAGTAATATCTGAATCTCAAACAAGAATTGAGAGGGTTAAGTACAAGGGTCGACCACAATGACAAATTCTTACCGCGGTGTCTTTCACCAGAACGGGATCCGAATGGAATGCTTCACTTTGTGGATTATGAAAGATCCGCATTAAAGCAGTCACCTGGTCTAGGATGACGTGTACCCAATAACTACATGCATGAGACGCGTTTTGCTAGGTTCATTACCGTTCGTACAAACACCCAAATAAGCGAAACATGACCGAAAATTCACCCGGCACACGTGTCCGTCTCCTGAGCTGAGGCGGAATGAATCCGAGGTTATGGTGAATGCCGACGTCATTGTTGACACTAATCACAAGTCATGACATCATGTCATGCGAACAGGGCAGAGCCAGCTCACTCGGCTGGTTCGCCATCGTACCTGGCCTTGGTCCTTGAGTCATGTAGCGCACGAAATAAGCATCAATTGCCGTAACGTTCAAAAGAGGTATTGGAGGCAAGTTCGGGATCGGTTCCTCATAACTTCCGAGTTATACTGGGCGATTGAACGGCCGCAGCCGCTTGTTTCAATGCAAATTAAATCCGGAGTTCCGGTACGGACGATTGAATAAAGTCTAACGCAGCGCTGATAACGACTGACAAATACGCATAGCTCATGACTCGACAAACCTCGTGATTCATGCTTCATTGATGTAAACATTGAACATATACGCTCCGCGGCGCATCGTCAATTCCACCGAACTCGGTCTTCAAGTGGGTTCTCCGCTCGAGTTCAATCCAGAAGTGTATATAATCCACATCGTCTTGAAAGCATCAAAAGTTTAACGCGATTCCCCGATAATTCATCCCGGTCGAAAGTTAGTCCACGATGGTGACGATGATTTCATGCCAGTGTGTTCCTTACTTCCACGATGAAAGAAACAAGTTTAATAACTCGTTAGCGCCATAACACCCAGCTTTTAAACGAATTGGTTCATATTGCGCGCCTTCTAGTTTAAAAATGTCATCAGAACCCATTAGAATGCATCATTACTGCAGAGCCGGTATGGTCGTGGGTAGAGTTGACGTCGTTCTTAACACGTGTGGTTTGTAAGGTTGCTAGCCATGTGAGCACATCAAACTCCGCGGCCATGAAAATTCATGACGAGTAGCCAACGTCGGGTGTCACCCATCAACATGAGCATTAATGTACCCTGGGCTCAGCGAGCCTCCAGCCTAGATAGCAACCGAGCGAAGGCATGTACTGAGTCATACGAAGAACATCCAATAAAAAACAAGTGGGTCCAATGAGCAACTTGAAAGAAGGTAATAAGCATTCGCAGATCGACTCCTGATCCCGATGAGAATGTCCGTTGAGCAGAAAAGAGCAACGTTTCGCAGATCAACGTCAACCAATGTTGAACGTTGAACGTTGAGATCGCTGAGATACCTTCGCCGATTATCCTAAACGTATCAAGCCTAGACCGCCCCGCCATAGCTTGCTGCCGTAGTTGGGTGTGCCAGTAAAACACGTATGTGTATTTCGCACTTCCATCGGCGGTAAACAGCCTGATATCAGCACAGCTTCAGAGTCCTGGTAACGCCATCTAGCCATGCAACGGCCCGTCTTACGCGCGTTGCTCATAGACGTTTGTGGAACATTGCAAGTCGGTGCCTCCCCCATACCGGGTGCAGTGCAGGCTTTGAAGGATCTCCAGTCAGCTGGAATGCCTTTCCGACTCTGCATCAACATAAGCAAGAAATCCATGCAATCCCTTCTTGCGCGTTTGAATACGACATACGTGACGAGAAACAAGGAGCTTTGGATAAGTATCGGGCGGTGAAACAGGCACAAACATGTTTGGTCGTTGAACGTGACGCGTGACGGTTTAGGATCAATGATCGAAAAATTTATGGGGCCCTATCTTTTGCTTTCTCCATCAGCAAAGCACTTGTATGAAGAGACGACGAATTATGACTCCGTCATGCTCGGACTTGCGTCGTCGATTTTCACTTATGATAACTTAAACGCCGCATTTCCCGGGGGAGGACCGATCCATCGGTGCTGTAGAGCAGGGCAATGACTTGACAACCCATAGTTCAAAGGTTTCATTGATAGGAAGGCCAGATATATCCATGACTGCCGCCGGGCCTATCTCTCGGGCCCGGCCCGTTCGTGGCATTCCTAGAATATGCTGCGGGCATCCATTACACATTGTGGGAAGTCTTTTTTGAAATGGGGATAGGTGAACTTGGGGAGTCATTGCTATCATCGGGAGTGATTTGGGAGAAGGTGCTTTGGAGCTTGACTTATGGACTTGGTACGTCAAGTATGGCTGTCAAACCTGCATGCATTCTGATCGGTATCAACTATTACAGTTTACGCTAATCCAGTTCGCACTGGCAAGTACCGTCAGGGCGATGAAACGAGCCAAGGGGTGGTACCTCCTGATTAAATATGCGACTCTTTCTCGTCGTTTGTTCATTCCATACTGCATCAAGACAAGCTTGGGGTAGACGGACAAGTGTCACCTGCTATAGTAATTGGGGGAAAAAATTGTGCGTAATTACTCGCCCCAAAACCAATACTTAATGTAAATTAATCTGGCAGTGTGGATTTTCGCATGCATCATTTTTATGTCGCGGTTTCGTTGTCAAGAGCTGTGAGAGTCAAAATTAAAACAGCTAACAGATTTTATCAAATCGAGTCACCACCAATGTATGTGATGCCAGGGTTTGACGGCATCACAAACAGAATGTATACGTCGTACGTCCATCTCGGGTCTAGATGCCAACTATTATCACCCCTAGCTGTGATCGTCTGTCAATCGACATTTGATTATATGTATACGGATTTTTCAGTTCAATTTGAAACTGGGGATGTCGGCGCAAGAAAATCGTGAAACACGATGCCGCCGGATAGTCAGTCATATAATCGTTGCGGGTTGCCAAACTAAGCTGCTGATCAGTGACCGCGACCGCCGAACTGATGGATACTTACAGGACTGCGAATCCATCACATCGCATAATTGCTCATAATTGTCCCCACGTTGACCCTGCCTCGCCTGTTCCGCCGCCCGGTTGCTCAAGAGATATTGCACAAAGTGGCTTATGTACAAACCTGCAAATCGGCCTTAGCTCTCGGATGTTGTCATCAAGCTTACTTTATTGCAATAATCTGCAAATTATCACCGCCATTCGGGAATAGAAGCTGTGGCACGATAACCCCAGAAACCCGAGTTTAGGAATAACCATGCTTCTCGGCACCGCCAACCCATGCTGACAGACTTTCTGGTGAGAGCAAATACAGCTTTTGCTGAGCATGCACACATATGTCAGGTACCTGTCAGACGCCGAAGTTATTGATTGTCGGCCACTCTGACATTTACCGTCACTGCATCCGGAAAGCCTCCATATAGAGGCATCACTATTTATGGGTCCATTCGCTAATCATGTCGAGCGCAGACGTGTCTGATTGTCTTTGATTGTTTGGTCACAGCAATTGGTACAGCTTGGATCATGAGTCCCAATTGGGTGACGGGGATCACTGATGAGAATCAAAACTGACGCACAGTCGGGCTCGAAGGGGTGTGCGAATGCGAATGCACTGATATATTTACAGGCGACGCATATCGAAATGAGGGGCAGGACGAACTGGCATCGACACGAAACCGGCAGGTTGTTCGGCAGAATTACAAGCCAGTCATGTGTTCCCATGTATAGCCATACAATAACTACCGGCGTCAAAAGGAGGCATCATGAATAATGCACGATCGCATGCTGGAATTCTGAAGCTTGTGCTGTATAGTCCATTTGGGCTTCATCGGAGCTAAGACGCCGGGATTCTTCCATATGCAAAGCCTTTGTGCACTACATAGATGGACAGTTCGGTGACCAAGGTGTGAGCCGTTCATACCAAAGGAAGATGGGCCATGCACGTCTCTTGGGAAAATGAACAGTGGGTGCTGGTAACGATCCTGTTGCGTAAACAGAGAAAAAACTCTATCATCCTTCGTGTGAGTCAGTATATCGTGAGTTGCCTTACAGCCACAAGAATCGAAGGCTGTATGAATAAAGTCATTTGGGTGGCATATACGGCTGTGATTTACTGATAAAGGCCGGCAATAAGACCACGGATCGCAAATAAAGGAAGAAGACGACTTGATCGGCGGATGAGTCATAAGAAGCAGGTAATGCGACGGATAACAGTTTAGATGCCGAGGAGGAGCTGCCCGAATAGGAATTAGAGTTTTCACACAGGGCATGGCAAGAGTGTGGTTGGTCCGCTAAGCAAGGATGTGGGATAAAAGGAGCGATCTCAACTGGTTTGCCTGCGCAGATCCTTGGGTTTGGCAGGCCTGGGAGGGGCAGGACAGGGCGACCCGTGGTAAATTGGATTTCCGAATTGGATGCATTTGCTTCCGCGCTGCAGACGAGCTGGAATGGTTCTCGTACTGATCTTCCGCTGCCAAATGGGGCATGGTGCCGAGGCGGCTTAGCCAGCGGCGAATGCAGATCCTGGGACAGTTGGCTGTGCAGGGGAGTTGAGAGTCCTCGGAAAGCTGCGCACCGTCTGGGTGCGGAGGAATGGGCCGCAGATCGCATGTGTGCCTTCGATAACGTCAAGAGGGAGGCGCCAATCCTCGTTGGTTGCCTGATTGGGGGGATGGACCACGGCGTCCCTTACGTGCCGTCGCCTAAAAAGGTCTGTTGCTGTCTGCGTGAAACGCCTGCGTTTCTTCCTCCGATTCTGTGGAACGCTTTCAGCCTCTCCTCACGCTAAACCCGAGGCCCTCCCCATCAGCGCTGCCTCCCCAGCGCTATCAGCGCCTCTCTTCCTGTGATTCTCCTTCTTACCCGTCTGCTCTCGGTTTCTAGACTGATGGCCTCTTCCTTCTTTCAGCCTGAATCTATATAAACTCCCTACCTCTGATCTCGCTTTGCCCCGTCCTTTCCGCTATATATCCTACCTCTACGCGACTGCAACCCCCCCCCACCACCCACATGTTAGCTATGCATCCCACTCCTGTCTCCAAGGGCATCTCTCTGCCCAGTATCCACGAAATGTTCCCAGGTCCGTCCTACGTTCACAGCTTTTGAACAGAAACTCAACACCACCATTCCAGAGCATTTGAGCCATGGGTCTCAAAGCCGCTCCAACATCACCCCTCAACGAGCGCCGCAATCCGTAAGTAACGGTCCCATGATACCTTTTCATCCCCTTTGACCATGCATCTATAGCCTATTTCAAATCGGACTGCGAGGCCATTAGACATAAGTTCTCTCGCCGGCCCGTCCAGACTGCCCCCTGCGACTTCTGGAAATGACGTCGCATTAAGACCCTTCACTTCTAGCTCAGGCTTGCCACCGAGTCCCCACATGTTGCGATCGCCTTCTATCATGCCTATGGTAACGTCAAGGGATCCTCGATCTCGATCCCATGATGCGGCTACTAAGTCTCCTCCGCTGCACGCCGTTCATACACCTGACGTTGCAAAGTACACCAGTTCGGCCAACTGCTCTTATAACGTTCTTCGATCTGATCCCTCCAACTCGTCACTAGAGCACATCTTGACAAGTGCATCATATCCCCATAAAAACACTAATCCCGGGCAAGTGCCTCGCCTCGGGATGGGCAACGGTTTTAACGCCCACCTTCAGGGTCTCCGTGCCACCAGCGCCCGTTGCTGGCCACCTGGCTATGCACCACCGTCAGCGGAGTTCAAGTGATGCAGCAGCCGACTGTCACATACCAGTCTTCGGGCGCAGCAGACGGGACTCCGACCCCTTGCAGTCGTATGCAACCATCTCTTTCCCTGTGGAAGAGACACCTGGACTTGCGTCTACGCCAGATTCCAGCCGGGCCAACGATTGCCGCATTTCCGATGTCATGGATCCCGCCAGTGACGACGGCGAAGTGTCAGGTGGTGCAGCTGGCAAAAAGCACATTTGCTCAACGTGTTTCAAGCGCTTTAATCGTCCTAGCAGTCTCAGGATCCATGTCAACACGCACACTGGTGCTACGCGTAAGTCACTATCTAACTTTATCTCGAATCAGCTCGAGTTAACTGTCCGACAGCATTCAGATGTCCATGGCCCAACTGCGGTAGAGAGTTTAATGTTAATTCCAACATGAGGCGGCATTATCGCAACCACACCTCTCCCGGTTTGTCGCGAGCTCAGCCTATAGACCCTCGTAGGCGAAGGCGACGAGCTCAAGAGACGGATCTCGTCTTTGTAAGCAGTACTTCGCCGATGCAGTCTCTGAACCACAACGGCTTCATATCCCCGACACCTGACTCGAGTATCAGTGACGAATCAGAGGACGAGAACCATACTCCCTCCGGCTACCCTCATTATCACGATGATTCTCGATACTCTACCCGGTCAGGGCCTTTGGGGGCTGGCTGTGACTCATCCGTGAATGGGAATCACACGGAGGCTTTCTTCCACAATCGGGAATCACATCTGCGAGCATCTACGCCGGTGTCTATTTCTTCTTCGCCCCCCGCCACTCCATTATGCGAACACAAGTACAGCCCGTCAGCACCATATCTCCGTTCTTCCGTGACGGACACTAGCGTTTCAACTGCACTAAGACCCGCGTTTAGTGCTGGACGGACTTTATCAGATCAACCTTCACTCAAAGATGAGCGTTCTGTTAACCATTGGTAATCTCGCTTGGCAAGAATTGTTCAATTATTTAATATTACTGTATCCATATTTTTACATCTTTCGGACCTTACTAGCACCATTACTTCTTTTTTACCTACCTTAATTGACATTACCATTTTTGTCAATAATGTCACAATAGCAACTCGACAATCAACAATTATACAACCGTGAGTTCGCCGATGGACTATTTATGGGAACCGAATAATTTGGTAATCACGATCCCTGTTTCACAACAACACAAGATCGTAAAAATAGGAGGCGAGCTAGATTAGTACTTGCGCCATAATAATAATTCCATGCTTTGTCTGTAAACGGGCATAACTATCATTTTTTGAGCATGCGTGCCATGGCGTGCATGGGAATACACGTACGTGGAGACGGCGAAGAACGGGCAACGGTAGCAACGGTACATCTGCATGTGAATTATCCCTAGTTCTAAATATGTCGCTGAGGCATATCGGCAACACTTGTACGTGAAAATACTGGACTCATGCCAAGGCTGGACACAGAGCCCAGTAATATGGTCCATATCGCGTGCATCCACTACAGCCTACTTGGTAGATCCGACTCACACAAACGTCCCATGCGTGCATAGGGTATACGTGACTGTCCCGGGTCCTGTTATAGGAGAATTCAGATGGATACCTACTTGAAACGTGCGATCCAAGGCAGTTCCCACCGGGGATACAGACAAAAGGTGTTTTTTTAAGCAAAGTCTCAGGCATCGCGTGGCAGCAAACGGCATAAGAAAATCCGAAAATCAGCGACTCGGCGGTTTCCGGAAGCGTCAGTGCTTTTCCCATCCTGGGCTTGTCAATGTAGCGCTAGAGCAGTACGCTGCATGGCGTAAGATCAAGCCTGGCATTCGGCGACACCCCGAAAATTCATACAATACCGTCGTGCGTCCACAATGCGCAGACTCGCAAAAATAGAAAGGCATGCATGCGGGTGCCGCCACTGACTGCTGAACTAACAACGCTGGGTCAGAAACCTGGGAACAAGGCTGAATTCAAGCAGTGCGGGTTTCGCGGAGTCTGAACCTGCAGACGGCCACGATGCGATGATTGTCGCCTTGATGTATCAATGTGCAACACCGAGTCACTGGCATGAGCATTTTCGGCGCCGTCTACCACGCGCACCGGAAAGGATCCCGAATACCCAAGGTCCATGGCCGAGCTTCGTCCCGCATGTTCTTTATGAAGAAGGTCTAGCCAAATTGTGGAGCAACAAACTTTCAAGTGTGAAGAGCCTAGATGCCACAGTAAGCAGGCTTGATTTGGACTTATGTAGCCAATTCATCGTCACTTCGCGACAAATACAATGATAAAAATCTGGCACCCATTCTCAATGTCGATCCGACCTTAATTTGGGGTAGCAAAATAGGGTATGATCTGCCTCCCACCTGCCACTTATTACGTTCTAATTGTATCCGACGATCAGAAGATCCTCTGGATTTTCTGTTAGTAGCACGGTCCAGAATCCTAGGTCCATCTCAAGGGAGGATAGCTATCATAACAGGCATAACTGCTAAGGATCTGTCCTTGGTCAGCGAACAGACGGGGACTAGAGTCGTGTTGTATTCATCCCCTTCGGAGAATGCCCGAACCGGAAGAATCACCGTTTACATTGAACCTATCTAACCCCATATTTCAGAAGTGACTGCCGCAATGCTTTACCCATGCACAACACACGCGTGACTTCTCAGGCTAGCATTCAAATAAAAAAGGTTACCTCACCCTGACCATGATGACATCCGTTGACTTCGTTTTTCCTTTTTTCTTTCCATATTTTCATGCAGAGAATAACGCTCGGTCGGCTTGGATTCCGTCCAAGATACCTTGAACTTTGATCAGCATGGATTCTGTGTATCCGAAGAAGGGATTGAAAGGATCGTTTCAGCTGTGAAGATGAACACATTCGAAAGGCTACTTTATTTCCCCATGCTTCCAAGTCGCAGCGTCTTTCACGTTGCTAAGCCACTTTTTCTATAATGTATTAATCGCCTTAGATAGAAATTCATTAAATGGCAAATGGTACATTGATCCCCCATAACAACTCGCAACTCTGACGAGCGTTCCACTGCTCGGTCCGATCTTTAGTTACGACCACCAACTCGTAACTGTAATGATTGTATGACCGCCAATGCCACCTGATATTGATTCATATAGCCGACTCGAATATACTACGCTTTGGTAGTTACGAGATCTTCGCCGTCTTTAAGCCGAATTGACAGTTCCAAGACACAGTAAGTTCAGAAGATCCGTGAGCATAGGTCAAGAAATAGCAAGCACTGAATAGTAAACTTCTGTTCTGATCCATTCTCCCGTTATCGTCACATCAATTTCGTTATCTCCGTTGATCGTTGTACGACCGTCGACCACAATAACTTGGCTCTAGACCCATGGGTGGAGCAAGACGACGATTTACTTGGCGAACCGTGATAAATGAAGGCGGTGAGCTCAATCTATGACGAACGCTTCACCGCAGAGAATGGCTGTCAAGGGTGCAGGTAAATCATGATGCGAGCCAGTGGATCTGATGCCTGAGAGCCAGTATGCCGTCATCGGCCGTGCTTCTTGATTTTGTGCGTCCACTGCCGTTTACGCGGCGATAGAATATACAGATGCTCCATGAGGATGAAACTGGCGGTCCGATATATTATCCACTTCCGCGTTTTTGACTGATCGCTTATCAGCTTTTTCGAAATATTAACATCTAAAGACCACCTCAGCCAATAAGAGCTCAGCACGATGCAAGAAATTGATCTTTGACAGACCTCCTAGCTCTTCGGACTAGATTGCTGAGTTATTGCGTCAGCATCAAAATGATCAGCTGCGGACGTGGCCTTCCATCCATAGAAACTACAATCATTGGCTGAGTTTCTCATCGGCCACGCTACTTGCGTTATTGGGCCAGTGGGGCATATATGACGTATCGTTGGATAGAAACTCTGGGCCATGTTCCGACCCAAAGGAGTACTCACGAGAAGTGATCGGCTCCGTAATGACGTACCATAGTGGCATCCGATGCGTCCGCAATATTCATGGCCTCGCCTGATCGCCTCCGAATAAATTCCTGGTCTTGGCCCAAATAGCTATTGTTCCATGAATAGAGCTTGTTGTGTTCGAAATCTTGTTGAAAGAGGCGCATCACGGAAACTAAGATGAAGATCTAAATTCTTTCATAAGTTCGACGGACACGTGTTCGCCGCGGCCAATCGTGATACTCCAATTTTTAACGGCTTGCTGTCAACAGTATCGAGAATTCTCGAGATCTTGTCGGTTTTTTACCCATGGGACCAGTTGGTGTTCCGTTTGAGATCATGGTCGCCTGACAATACATGCCATGTCACGAGCTTGGTCGTCTTTGACAATTGTATCACTAATCATTAATTCTTCAGTTATGCTTGGCTAACATGTCAAGAAAGCAATTGGCCACGTCCTCGTTTCCTCATTCGTCTAAATCAGGAAGGCTGATGCAAAACTCACTGTGACATACCGCAATATCTCTGGCGTCAAGAGCGTCACTCAAACACACTAGTATATTGGGTTAAGGGACGTAGCCAATAGGGCAACATTCCTCCGACATCACGATTTTTATTATATTCAAGGAAGTGAGTCTCGACCCTTAGTAATTGCAAATGTTCTATTTCAGCACATTTGTCAACAGATGATGCAAAAACGCCTCACTTCACGCCCTGCGTATTCGAAACGCGACATCCAGTGAAGATAAATGAAGCCATTGTCTTACTATCATGTGTTTTGCATGACCTTGTTGACGTGACTGGGGGAGGAAAATGGCGAATGAAAGTACGTACTTTCTATTGAAATCCACGATCAATCAGCATGCCCAAGGCAGAAACATTGTAACAGGCGTAACGTGACCAAGACCATTATCTTTGAAGTCTTGTTGCACCCCAAGTACTGATAATCGTTATCCGATGATTGAAAGAATTGCATGTCATGCTCTGGTGACACAGGCGCTCCTTGAACTCTGACCACCATCATCCTCCTTCATCTGCTTCCTTGTTCTCGCATCCAGCCTTTCCTCATCGACTGCTGGATTGTAATGTTGTTCTGGCCCTTCGCCTCAGGCCATCTGTTCTTTTGCTTTGACAGCAGCTTGTTTTTTTAGTCCTCCATTAGGACACATGTCACCATCAATTACCATCGATCTCTAGTTCTTTCATCAATCAACATCGATTTGCTCTGTCACCGTCAGACCTTTACTGGTCTATCCTATCATTGCGCTTGAGACTGGGCACTATATCAACTCGGGTCTTGGCCTGCTTTTATGGTTTTGTTAGCTGTTGTGATGAAAACTGAATGATACCCACAGCACTAGCAACTGGGGTGCTATAGAACAAGTTGGATCATGGCCTGCTTTTTTGGTTTGATAGCTGTTGTGATGAAACCGAATGATACCCACAGCACCAGCGACTGGGGTGCTATAGACAAGTCAGGTCGTGGCCTGCTTTTCAGGTTTGTTAGCTGTTGTGATGAAACTGCAGGGTTTAGCTGCATTTGTGGGTGTTGCCTCGACAAACCCTCAGCCCATCTGGTTTCGTGACAAGAGCCATAGGACACTTCCATCACCGCTTAAGCACTGGCAGGTTTTGGTTTTCTTTTTCATTAATAGTACTAGGTACCAAGAGAGACGTAAAAGCAAGTATACTCAAAAACACACAGGTTGTCGATAGTTGTAGTACGACGCATTGTAGGGCGCAGTCCCTTTTCGCTATTCCGGGTCTCATGATTCCGGGAGTTTATGTAGTATTGTATACTACCTAGTGTTGGTAACACGTATATTTCCATGCGAAAAAAAAAAAAAAAAAAAAAAAAAGCTCTGGTGACAAATGTAAGTGACGTGACAGTCACATGAAAAATTTGTTAGATTAAGGGTCTTTAATACCAGTAAGTATTACAATGTCATAGTAACGAATGTTAACTAATTTTGGATACATAGTAGGAACCTTGGTGTGCTACATAGCAACTAACAAGAGCATAGAAGAATGACAAGGAATCATAAGAATGCTTAGAACCGAGTGCGAACTGAGTTGTTATCTAAACCAGAACGTAGCGTTGCACTCTTGATTTCCTCCATCCATCTTCGAATCTCCCCTGCCCTCCTCACAGTATCCCTAAGGCCCTGCGAATGCGTTGGGTGCCAGGCTTTGGGCAGCCTTCCACTTTCAAGCCAGTCCCTAAGCCACTCCTTTGGGATGCCCGGACGGTTTTTGGCCCACATACCGAAAGCAATGGCCATTTCTCCGCGCGCGATTTCACTATGGATAGGATCCACGGGCCTACACTCCTTCTCTCGACGCACCCGGAAATTAGCAAGGTTTTGGATGGTCAACTCAGCAGCTGCGCTCTCTTCGTCTGTACCCCCTTCTTTCATCAAGGCGTCGAGAAGCTCCGGGACAACGGAAATTGGCGCATACTCTTTGTCATCGGGGCAATCGACATGCACCAAACTCGCATTATGTTCAATTGCATTGTGTTTACCGATCTGTTCGAGTGAGAGGGGCCTGATCCGCCGTAAAAGAATAAAGCTTCCAACGACAAGGAAGAGGGAAAGTGTACGTGAGAGGCCATAGCAAGCGCGTAGGCCATAAAAAAGGTCAAAGATGCCTATTCGTTTGCCGTCACGAGCACTGGTCATGGATTATTGTTTTAGATATACGACTTGATACGGCACATTAATCACTTACATGTACCCATGGTTGGCCATCGAATTAAGAGCAGGACAAGGCGACCTGCTGTCCCCTTCCTGGGGCGGGCACCAAGTGTGGCCGCTAGTAACGGAGCATAGCTTGCCGCGATGTTTGTGAGGAGAGACGGTAGAGTTTGCCATAAAAGGCCGATAATCAGTCCATTAGATAGGTGCACTCTTTATATGAGATACTCTGATGCCTTTAATCATTCAGGGAAATGAATAAGTTGATGGTGCTCTGCAGGAGTCAATGATAGCACCGGAAAAGTGTCGACGGTAAGGAGTCAATCTAACCTATCATTTCCTTGAAAAGCAGCTCATCTCTCGGCGTGAAACGGTTGAAGTTGAAGCGGTTACCGGAAAATGTTGGGAGGCATGATGATGACCGGCACTGCCATACACCCGATTTATGCATGGCGGCTTACCGTCTTGGTCAGGAACAGGCACAAGCCTTCCCAAAAGGCAATTATCGTTAGGACCGCGATGCATTCAAGGTGCGCACGATACTGAATGGGAACGAAATGTACAAAATGTTATCGTGAATATCCACTGGGTACCAATGTCCATATCACTACAGCCTCGCACACGGCACAGCCTGTTGTTCATTTGAGTAAACTATTAGTATCACTGCAGCGCTGCGATACTAATAGGTTACTATGGACTAAATCGCTGAACTAGGTCCTAGTGAGCGAGCGGTGGGGCTGGTAGAAGCATATTTACTAGGTACAGCCGAGAGTACTAGCAGCCATCGCTTGCCGGTTTTTTTACTTGAGATCTTAGTCGCATTTGTAAAAGAAAGCACTCTACTGTTCCTCGTAGATTGACGCCCATGGGGATAGTCGGTTGCTGGAGCGCTGACCCTTTGTAAACCTGTTCAGCTGAAACGGGCGCTCTCGGGGTTTCGAGCCAAAGAGAATCTGATCAGCGATCAAGATCTGGCTTGACAATTGACTTCAGTATGTATATTTTTGCCTAATCGTGACATATCTATCTCAGTGAAAAACTAGCTCGTTTGTCTCTATCATGGCCTAGAAGAGTTGCGACGAGTGACGGAGTGCACTGGATAACACCAAGTTGGCCGCCAAGCCCGGCATGCCAATTACAGTACAGGCTTGCTCCATCGATCTAGCTTTTGGCAGTCGGCTGTGGGTAATCATCGACGCTAGGAAAAGCTACGGCGGTGAAACGCATAGCGAACATGGGATCGAATCTATTTTGGCCGCCTCGTGTTAAAAATATCGGTTGCTAGTATTGTCCGCTCCACGCGTACTCATCGGCGGTCCACATTACCCGCCCTTAAGTCCGCGCTAGGAAGGTCAGAAACAACGCTTACGTTCCCATGGACCTACTTCTCTGGATAACATCAGAAGCACCATTGGAACAGCGAGCGGCATTGGACAAATGACGAGCATCCTCCATATTGTCAGACTCATGAGCCGCACCGGTCCTCCGAACGGCGGGGACATCAACCGCAAGCAGGTACCCGCCGACGGCGAGTCCCATATCAAGCTTGATCAATTGAAATGCCAACTGATTGGCGTTGCTCAACGCGTGTATATGCAGGGTTCAAATGTCAATTGTTGGCATGACATAACATATTTTGCAAAGTCCCATGACCATCTTATCGATGTGAATTCAAGATGTGAACCGACCCTTGTATATCACAGCTCAACGTGTTGATGCACAGTCCTCTAAAACAGAATGAGCACAATTGCTGCAGTCATCATGTCCTCACCGTCAAGAGCCCGTTTCCCCACGCCTCTACCTTGTTGCTCATCTCGAACACCACTTCTCCACCGTTCACAATCTGGTCATGACGAATGATAGGCCAGGAGAGTGCCACTCCATTAATTGTCAAACCCTTGACGTAAGGTTTCGTTCGCGCGTCCGGTGCACTAATTATCAATGTCCGTTCCTTCCGCCCATTGGGGGTAGGCGGAAGTCGAACAGTGATTTTGTCATGGAAAGGACTGAATAGGCATAAGTCGTCGCGGATGGAGAATATCATGGACAACACACGATCCCACGACATATTCTCCTGAAATAGGGTTGACGGGGTAGAAACCCATTGCACTAAACAGATACCAAGCGCTCATCTGTCCACAATCTTCGTTCTAAAAAGAATTGTGATATCAGCACCTGATACGCTTCTAGAACTAGGAGTTGGCGCGACTCACCCCGGACAGCCCATTGACCGAATTGTTGTAATTGCTTACGGCAATCTCCCTAACCCTCTCCTGCGTTTTGTACGCAGCGCCGGCTAGTGCATAGAGATAAGGTATATGATGAGAAGGCTGTATATATACATAATGAGGGTATGAGAGCGGTCCACGTTAACCGCGCACGCACCTCATTGGTGTGGTCATTATGACCGCCATCGAAATGCTCGTCCAGACTTTTCACAAAACTAGCGTTTCCTCCACGTTCTTGAATCAAACGGGGAATATTATGGACCACATCAAACGAGTACGCCCACATATCTCCTGTATTTGGTTTTAGGGTATTTGCTGTGCGAAGGGGGCCAAGGGATGAAGCAAACCTTCTGTCCAGCCAGCCGTCTGACCCGCGAAGCTGCCATTGGCAAATTTCGCTTCCATGAACTGCGTTTCTGAATTCCAAATATGAAAAGGGGTGTTCATGGCACGATTCAAAAGGAAATCGACAGTCTCTTCTGACTTTCCAAGTGCCCGTGCTAGCATGGCCGCGGCATAATCGTCGTCTAACGGAGCGTTACCATATGGCTTGGCACGAATACACCAAAAGGGAAACAATCCCTTACAAGCATAATCCAACGTGCGTGAAGCGCTCTCAGAATGGATCTCATCCGCAACCCAACCTTTTCCGGAAACGCTGTAAACGGACGATAGACCAGCCCTCACTTCGTAATCGACATTCTATAAAAAAAAAAACAGAAAGAAAGAAATTTCGTGAGCATGTCAGATCTGCCATGTGTTGTCGATCACGATCCTCACTTCCTCTCTATCAAAGTATCTGGGAATGGCATACGCAAGTCAGCACGTTATTGTCCCTGCGGGGGCCATCACGTACTGCACTGCCCAATCGTCGTTGGGCGTGACGGTGGCGTCTTTCCAAACAGCTTCCCACGCCAGCTCCTGATCAAATCCCGTAACGCCCTTGATAACCGCTTCGGCCACGAGTGAGTCCGCATGGGTCGCGACCTAAAACCGTTTCACGAGTGAGTGGGAGGTGGCTGGATCCGAGTCGGATGTCGTATCACCATGATGTTTGTCTCCACAATGTTTTTCCACATGGGAAGCCACCCACCCTATACCATCTATCAGAAAGCGCGTGGTGAAACGAGTGAGAGACACACACCTCTTTATAGTCCGCCAACATGCTGTTAATCATGCCTGGTAGCCGCTCGGGTGCCATCAGAATGAGCCATGCCCATTCAGCGCGATAAGTGTCCTAGGCAGATTAATCTCCGTTTCTGACTGGAAGGGCTACCACAAGCATACCCAGATAGAGTAACCAGTATAGGATGCGGGAGCTTCATGAACCTGGCCATCATAGCCACTCCAGTACATGCCATTCTCAATTTGTTCATTCGGATACTGCCAGATGACTGTCAGAACAAGACAAATGCCGCGCATCAATTAGCCTCACCGTCAGAGCATGAACGACGCCAGTGTAGAAGATCTCTTTTTCTGCATCCGTCGCACCCTCAATCGTGATCCTTCCCAGCTTTTCCACCCAACTCTCACGAACCGTGCGAACGGTATCCTTAAACGAGCTCGTTGGCGGCGTTTCGGTAGCGATATGGGACCGAGCCGCTGACTCAGAGATAAGGGACGTTCCGACTCGAACGTCAATCACCAATTCGTTCCCTTGCGCTGCGGAGAAGATGGTATAGGCCGACAAAAGAGGACCCGATGCAGATAGCGAATTAGGCCGTACCGTCCCATTCTGGACGATCCCATGTTCCACCGGCCCCCCCGCAACAGCTACATCCAAAGCGGGAGCTGAGATCTGAGCCCAAAAGTAGCCTTTGAACTTGCTCGCGTTATCTGCGATACTTGTCGGCGTGATGATCCAATCCTGTCTCTCGTCCGTGTATCCGGATACCTCAATCAAGGGCGATGCAATAGCGGCCCAGGTGTTTTGGTTTTGGCTGCGCGTCTCGGGAGAAGCAGGTAAAATGGTCGCTTGCCCGGTCGGGTACGTCACGTTTGCGGGCGTGGACGTAATAACACTCGGACGGGCGACTTCTACCAGAATGGAGGGCACGAACGAGGGCGAGGAAGGTCGAAAGGTGAAGCGTAAATGGCCCACACGGGATGCTTAGCGGCGCACCGTCAGCCAGTCAGTCCGCCAGCCAGCCAATACGACGAGAGGGAGAGGCGGCAAAAAAACGTACTGGAAGTCTGCTCGACCCACACCCTCCCACCACCCCCCACGTCGTCCTCCAGCTCGACCGCGTAATATGCAGGCGTCACCACCTCAGTGCCAACCACTTTCCTCAGCCCGCGCTCCTCAAAGTCGACTTTGACTTTGCCTTGGAGAGAGGAGACGAAGCCGGGGACGATTGCCACTGGCCCACTCTCGCCCATCCAAATCGCAGGCTGCCTTGTCGCCTGGAACCCGCGAATCGAGTCCGAGTCCGAGTGGTTGTACGGGAGCCGCGAGACAAAGTTGCGGTGCGTCTGCGCAACCCAGCGGGTCATCGGGAACGGGGGCCCTGTCGAGGGAATCATCCCGCCCGACCCGTTGGGGGTGTCCCCGCCGTTGCCAATAAGTCTGGTGGCATGTGCGGTGGGTGAGTCAGCGTTCAACATTCACACTTGCGATTCATCCCAAGACTTACGGATTAACGTACTCGTATGCCTCTTTCGCATTCACACTGATGGAGGAGGCCGCAAGGCCTCCCGCCGTAAGGAGAATAGCGATGATCATCACACACACTAGCGGAGCCACTCGCACTCGCCACCCTACCGGAGCAATCCGACCTCGCTTTGACCCTGCCATCCCAGCACTCACACGCACCATGCCCCGTGTCATACGGCCACGAGCTCGGCCCATCGGCCCGACACGGCGCACCACCATACTGGTCCCAGTGCCAAAAACAAAAAAAAAAAACGCGGGAACGGACGAAAAGGAAAGAAAGGGAACCCACTTACTCTCTATGGCAATCAATCGATCGTCGTCCCCATTTTGATAGACCCGCTACTTGATGTACACTTGATATCACATTTTATGTATGTAACGCAAAAAAAAAAAAAAAAAGCTTTTGGTACGAGTCGTGGTACGGGATACGTGGGGGTACGTGGGGGTCATCGTCATGATGGCATGGCATGGCACATAAGAGAGCAACAGCAAGAGATGAGTACGATGAGTGAGGCCACTGAGAATGAGATGGGCGAAACGTGAGACCAGAAAGAGAAAAGGTGGGGAAAAAAGGGGGAGAAGCGGGAAGGGGAGGGCGAGATACGAGCCTCGAGTCAACGTTCACCTACCGCCTCCAGAATCTCATCATCAGCATCCGACACAACCCCTGCAGCAGCCTCCAGAGCGCCCTCAATCTCGGCTTCTACATCTGGATCCACATCCACATCCGCGTCCTCCTCTGCCTCTGCCTCCCCTTCCGCTTCCGCTTCCGCCTCTGCCTCTGCATCAGCATCAGCATCCGCGTCAGCGTCAGCGTCCACGTCCATCTGCGAGGGCGAAACCGACGTCCGACTGCTCAAGGGAGATCTCTTGGAGGATGCACCACCACCAGACACAGACGCTGGCCTCTCATTTCGCGAACTCGGCCGGCTTTGCACGCGTGACCCACCTCCGCCTCCTCCACCACTCGTTCCTCCTCCCGCAACACCACGCCCCACATTCGACACCGGCAACTCATCATTGATCGACGCAATCGCCGGAGGAGGACTCAACGGCACCCTCGCGTTCCCACTAGCATGATGTTGATGATGATGATGATGATTCACCGCCTTGCCTCCACTCCCGTTCCCACCATTATTTCCGGAAACAGCCGCCACAAGCGCACTTCGCGCGTCAGACTCGTCGCGCTCCCTCCCCAAATAAGCTCCTCCAGGCTGTGCCGTGCTGACCAGGGTATCTGTCCGGTGCACTCCCCGATCAGACGCCACAGAGGCTACCGACGTCGACTGCTGAGGCACGTTCCGGGGAGGGACGGGCTGTGTTTGCTGCGGCTGTTGCGGTGGCTGCTGCGGTGGCGGCGGCGCATGAGGCTGCTGAGACTGATTTTGCTGATGCTGGCTTGGCTGGTGCTGACTCGCCTGACTCTGCTGATGTGTCTGATGCTGTTGTTGATGTTGCTGATGCTGAAGCGCACCAATGTTGCTCAAGGAATTCGTGGCAGAAAGCTGCTGCGATTCCAAATTCCCTCTCCGCTCGACCCGTTTCATTTTCTTGCGGCAACTTGCGTACAAAACGAGAAAACCTTAATTAGCCACCCCCTAAAACGTAAATAAACACACGCACCGATCGCACACGGTTCCTGGACCCATTGGCCCAGGACCCCACTTCTCCACGCACTTACCCTCCTTGTAGCGTCCCGGCATTCCGCACTGACGGCATATCCGTTGCCCCTGCTGGTTCACCGGAGGATAGACATGCTGGGGCGTAGGAGGCGGCGCATCAGGCGTTCCTAAACGCACCAAAAATAAACACCACCCAGTGAGTGAGTGAATGAATATCAACCACACCGGCGAAAACTGACCTGTGCCAGACGCAATATTACCGACACTTGCACCACTAGCAGAAAATTTGTTCTTTTTCTGCGGAGCTCCGGTGACAACGGGCGCAAATACGTGGGTCTGGATAGTCTGCACGTGGCATGCTGCCGGCATGGCGCCAACAGGATTCTCCGTCACTAGTGGGACAGAGGCAGATGCATGCGGCGCACGTGGCCTGTAATTATGAATAAGCTGTGGAGGCGGCGGAGAGTCGCCCTGAGGTCGTTGGGAGGGAGCATGCGGCTGTTGTTGTCCTTGTTGCTGTGGCTGTTGTTGCTGTTGTTGCTGCTGCTGCTGTTGTTGTTGTTGTTGAATTGTATGTAATGTAGATTCATTTGATGGGGGATAGCGCTGATTAGTGGAATCCTCTCTATGATGCCGGCGACGGTGGGAGCGCTGAGAGGGGGCATCGCCCGCCGATCCGGGGGCTCCATTCCCATTCGCAGCCTCGAGAAGCATCTCATCCACAGACAAAGAGCTCCTGCTAGAGCGACTGGACGAGCGCGAGCGCGAGCGGGAGCGTCCTCTGTGATTAGCATGGTCCGACTCTCCTGTAGGAGGGACAATCATCCGCGCCTGATGAGGCGGACGGCGTTCCCTCTCATGGTAGATACGCTCACGAGCGTCAATCGCTTGTGGAGGCAAAGGTTGATGTCGTTGATGCAAATAAGCGATACTCTACGACAAAGGGAGTTAGCCTCGTTCAATCGTCGGATAGCAGGGCATTCTCACCGACTCGGAGTAGGCAGTTCGTTCGTCACGACCCCGGCGGTCGTCGCCAAAGCCCTTGAGTTTTTTGGGCGGGGGCTGGCCGGGAAGGGCATCGACGTAGCCAGCCCTGTCTAGACTTTCTTCCCTTGGACGACGGTTGGTTCCGTTGGGAGTAGGGTGGGGCGGGAGGGCCATGGGAGGGAAGGATTGGGACTGGGCAGATCGATGGCCATGTGGGGAAGGCCGCCCGGCAGATGGGTAAGGGGTTCTGGCGTGATTAGAGGGCGGAGGCATAGTGCCAGCGGCGGGATAGGAATACGGCAGGGAAACGGCGCCTGGGAGAGGGAGGGTCGCGAGAATGAGGGAGCCACCGCCCTCAGCGACAATTTTTGCAAAGCCTGCGCGGGCATCGGCTGCACGCACCTCAATTGTATGGAGGAAACGGTCGAGCTGGTGCCAATTGTCGAGGACGATACGCCTGCGTGACTCGGAGTCGTCTCTGGCGGCCTCTGCGTCGGTTGCCCGCTGGTCGAGCTCCTGGATGATGCGGACGGAGTCGGCCTGGGGAAGCTTTGATTCAGCGAGTGCGGAGAGGGCGCTGAAGCGACGCTCGATGTCATCGGCGCGTTTCTTTGTGGCCGCGAGCTCGCGACGAAGGGCGTCGGCATCCTTGAGAGCGTCCGCAAGCATAGCGGCGAGCTGGGCGGCCGAATGGGACTGGGGGAGGGGCGGGGGCGGGTCGTGGAAGTCTTGGGAGGGACTGTCAGGCATGGCGGGGAGAGGGCAGCATGTCGGACAGAAGACGGGTTGATAAACGCTTTTCTTTTTCGCTTTTGACGCCGCCCGAGCCGCCCCCGGCCGGCGCCGGCCCCGCCCGGTCACGCGGCCCAGGACCCCAGCGCACGCTCGCACGCGTCCCGCATGTCGCTATCCCCACTCATCTGCCTCGTGTTTGCTGACGGTCCATGTCCGAGGACCCGCCGCCAGCCTTTCTCGCCTCTCCCCGCCCCCGCCTCGGCTGGGCCCGGCCCGATCACGCGCTCATCCCCGCCGCTTTCACACCGGTCCGCCTTCCGTTTCCACGCGTGGCTCCGCGCCCCCTACCTCGCTCTCTGATCCTGATGCGTGATTCATGATGGACGCTCGCACACGCACGCTGACACGAGGACGCTGCGCACAACCTTCACTCGCCACTTCTCCTTCTCTGGCAATCGATCACACAGGTATGGAAGCGCGGGATGACGAGCGCAAATTTAAAACATGCCCATTTGTTCACATGCCCATGACGGCCCTGTGGCTGACAATAGTCTTTCTACTGGCCACTACCCCCTGGCAGCGCGGCGGCGTACAACACCACTTGGCGCCGTGCACACGCCACCATCATGGCTCCATACGCCCATTATAAGTCAAAGTCACCTCTTCCCATCTCCGTCCAGCCCAACACACTGGCGGACCCACACAGCCGCATAGCGCCACCGTTCATATAACATTGACGCGCCGTCACATCACCACGAATAAGCCTGCCTGCTTGCCGGCCGCAGTACCTTTTGATGAATGAACGATTGAATCGCCTTCTGATCTTCCACGAGTGACTGGGATAAGTAGCTTCCTGCCTTCCTGGGCCATCTTCAGCCGCCAATCCCGCGTCCAAACGCAAACGCTGTCGTGCGGCGTGCTTACAGCGTGTTTGTGGAGGCCGCGATCATCAACAGCGATAACTCCGCAGCTCTAAGTCACGGCCTCCTGCCTGCCTGCCTGCCCAATGGCACCTGCCACGTCCACGTCGAAGTACGCCTCGCGGTTACCACGAGGCCGAAAACCCGGAAACAGAAAAGGGAGGAAAGGGCAAAAAGTACCTCATCCTTCTTTGGGCCCTTTTTGACATACCCACTGCACTCCACGCAGACGTCCGCATGCTTTCCACACGTACTTGTATATATAGTTATCTATCTATCAAGGGTTACCCTTGCTTTGGACGGATACGTCCTGAGGGGTCCCCCGCCGACGAGAAACGTCTTTTTCCCCAGAGCCTGAAAGGGGGTTGTCATGTGTACCGATCGAACCGCACATACATGGACGGGGCACAAGGATGAGAAGCCGTTAAAGTAATATTAGCATCGCCATTACACGGCAATTTCCTTGCATGGACTCCCCCTTTCCCTCCTCATGTGTTATGTGGAAAAAAACGGTGACGCGTACATTCCACAGTGCTCCTCCCACAGAGTTGCAATTGGAGGTACGTTTTCGGCCTTGATCACATGCTCATCGTTGCTGGCTTAGGGACGACCATACAGATTTCATTTAATCTCGATGAGTCACGCGCGTAAATTCGACGAGGAAGACTAGCTCAGGATCGGAAAAAGCGAAGAACATATGGAGCAGTCTCAAGACCGTACCGGCCCTATTCTGGGTGTGGAAGTCATGTCGGGCGTCGCAAACACTCCATTAAATGTCAGGGATGGCGTTATCGGCAAACAGATAAACCCGATAAAACTAATCAAAGGCCCACCGAGTCATTCGCGCCTTGCGGCTCGCCACCCAGGATGTGGAATGCGGTGTCCATTCCTAAACTAGGTGGCAGCGGGAATGGAATAGAACAAGACTGAAATACGGTCGTATGCGGATCCGTATAACTGCAATGGCGAGGACTTTGCTAACAGGCATACATACAGCATATCAGAGTTGGGATTGTCGCTGTCCTCCGTTATTCGGCTATGATCAGCATTGTAGGCGAAGCGGGCATCACGTCTGCCAAAAATAGAAACATTCATCCTGTGCTCGAGTCAACGTTAAGATGACTTGGCGCCAAGGCGTTTTCAGGCGCGCAGGCGTAATCAAGACTCCGCAGCTCTACTAGAGTCACTGGGACTCCCGCCTACCAGGAGTGCTCTCAAGAGCAAGGGAAACAGCGGCAAACAGGGCGAAACAGCGGGGCCACGTGACTGGTTTCCATAAATGCAAAGTAGTCAGATAAGAGGGCGCCGTTCCAAACGTGGCACAGAGGACCTTGCAAGAGAGCGGATGCGCTCTTTTCTTCCACCCGTTCAGCATTCGTCTCTCTAGAAACTGCGACTCTTTTCTTCATCTCCTGATACCTTCCTGTGCCTTGTATTCAATTACAACGGCCTGTTTCCATCCTCTTTATTCGAACGTCATTCTGACTCACATCTATCCTCACTCTATATTTCATGCCAGCGAAGCATTCTCGCAATGGACCTTCTGCAACACATCCAATGCCTCTCACTAACAGCATCGACGATATGCTTTCCCTTAATTCTCCACCAACCCCCGCCCAACGCCTTCCCACCAGCACTGCAGCCTCAGACCACACGGATGAACTGACCGTGCCATTCTCGGGAACCCCCGAATCCGCGACCGCCTCCAACCTCTCTCCCGCGCCCACCTTGTCCACTCTGCTCGACTTTGACCACCCCGCCTCAGGCACACTGGCCCCGTCACATCCAGCCCCAGGCGTCCGGGTCGAGTACGAATACGAATACGGGGACGCGGACGAAGACCTGGACGAGCATGGGCTCAGACTCGTATCCGGTCATAGGTCCCCGCCTTTCATCCAAGCGCCACTCCCACCCACGATGGACGACCTATCGGACAAGTTGGACTTGGCCAGGGCACTCCTTGTACCACACCCGCTGCCTACTAGGCCCCGGTTCGTCCCCACCTCTCCCAACGAGTTGGCACTCGCTCTGTCTCCTTCCATTGACGCATTGGCGTTGTCGGCGGGTCATATCCGGTCTCCTATCCTTGCGCGGTAAGTCCTTTATCCATTTGCGATTCTAACGACTCGGGTACTTCTTTGATTGTGCACTGTGTGAACACATGTGATGGACATGCGTTCGTAGGCGTGGCATGTCGTGACCTATCTATTTACCCAGGGGCCATGATTTGATGTACCACAGATAGCCTTTACGACACCTCCCCCTCAATTCTTCACAGACGACATGCCACGGACGGGTTACACGTTTTGCTCCTGTGCACCTCCAGCGACTTTTACGTTGGCTTTTACTTGTTCATGCCCTTTCCCAGTTTTCAATCGTTAGTAGATAAAGCAGCTGATGTCCAACATTTGATTCACAGGGAACAGACTGCGCTCGAATCCATCTCCCGCACCTTGCGGACCTACGTCCCCTCCTCTATCCACGTCCCCCGCGCTGCAGCCTCCCCTCCCCTAGTCTCGCGCCCAGTCAGCTTCGGCTCTTTCAGCGCATCCAGGGACGCCAAGGATACGTCGCACGTTGCTCCCTCATTTGCTCACAGTCGGCTTGGGGACGAAGGTGCACCACGGGGCTCAGGGTCGCACGCACGAACCGTCAGCCAGCCAACGACGCGGAGCTCTGGTCTCGCACACGCCCTGCATTATAGACAAGGCAGCATCGACGATGCAGAGTATTCGGGTCTCGCCCCACGGGGCACCATGTCTTATCCAGGGTCGGAGGCGACCCACACAGAGCCGATCCAATGGGCAAAGTGGGACAGGGTCAATGATAAGTGCGTGATATCACCCCTTGATGGCGCAGGAACGTGTGCGACTGATGATGCGCCCTGCACCTGTTTTTTTTTTTGCAGGCGGCTGCTGATTCTCGCGTATTCGTCTGGGTTTCAGATATGGGATTGCACGAATCTAGCGTCGGTCAGTGAGGTCTTGAACCTCAACACCTCCTCTCCTGGGTGGCACGGGGGAGGCGTGATTGTCCATGCTGCTGTCTTGCCCGCACCGAGTGCGCAGGTGGTTCGGACCTTTGGTGATCCGTTTGCGCAAGATCGACCTTTGCTCGGCGTTATGTGGGTCCTAGTCCTATTCACGCTTAAAGTGTGGCTGACGTGGGTCCAGCGTAAATCCGGACAATCATAGGGATTCTTCGACATTGTTTATTTATTCACTGGTTAGACAATTTTTAATCAAACAGGTGGCTCTGACCGGCCGAGCCGTCACGTTCGAGTCTAATGCACATTTTCTCGTAATTGTACGTGTTGCCCTCTACCACCTCGTTTTCGTATGCTGATGAGAGGATGATAGAGTCTGACGAATCCTGCAGTGCTTCAAATATACTCTCCAACAACATTCAAAGAAATATACACTATATCTTCTCACTCTCTCGTTCCATTTGCACATAATTCACCTGTTACATATTCGACTTTGGCATCTAAGTTATTCACGACAGGAATTTCAAATAACAACAACAATAACAATCATAACAATAACAATGAACATGTATTTTTAGCAGGACAAGGACAAGGATACGAATACGATAGGCAAGAGTATCAACAAGGCAACGGCCCGAGTCCCAAGCCAGTTTTCGCGCTCTCGCATCGCCTCTTGGCGTATGCCTCCCCTCCATCATCGTCTAATGCACAGCGCGGGCAACGTTCTCCGTCGGGTGGCTCGGGACATTCATCCAGGGCTTCGCCGTCCACTTCGCCGTTCGGGCTGGGCGGGCTCAGTATGCCCATGACGCAAGCCGAGCTAGGCAGCGCGGCGATCAAAGTCGGCGGGAGCTTGCTGAGCGGGATGAAGACGCTTGGCGGTATGGCATTTTCTGCCGCCAAGAACCACATCATGGCTGGCACCCATCAGGAGCCATCAGCCCATCACAATAACGTCGACTACTGCCGTCGACATCCGCACCCACACTCGCAGTCTACGGGTGGCCACAGGAAGTATGTATCCACTAGCGCGCCTTCGGGGGCCAACTTGGATCCGGGGGACATACGCGAACGCCGATACTCGATCACCTCTGTCACATCCCAAGATAGCACAGGTCGGTCCTATTCTGGGAGCGAGCAGGCGCACCCGTCTCCCGTGCTGCCGAACACGACGGCGGTGCCCGAACAAGGTTCGTTTGTCACGATTTTGGATTTGACGCCGCTCTTGAGGGGTGCCACTGGTCCTGTCACCGTCGCGGAGTGGCTCACGTCGCGCAGCCAGCCTGTGGCTGGGCTCCATTTTTCGCGCGATGGATGTAATATATTGGTTGTGCCCGCGAATGGGCAGACATCGCAGGTATATCAGTTACGGCCGAGTCCGGGGGTGTTGAGGCAGGTTGGTGGGAGTGGGAGTGGAGTGGGGACGGGGATGGGAATGGGAGGAGGGGACGGGGATCATGCCAAGCCGAATAGGGAGACTGCGGTGGGCGGTGCAGAAGTGATGGTTCGCTTGTATCACCTGCACCGAGGACGTTCGCAGGCGATTATTGATGACGTGTCCTGGGCTCATGACGGGCGTTGGGTGGCGATCGGGACGCGGCGACCTACCATACACGTGTTCGCCATCAACCCGTATGGGGGCAAGCCCGATCTGCGGAGTCACACCAAAGGCAAGGTTATGAACGTGAGTGAGTTGGTGAGTGTTCTATCTTTCATTTTTGGACGTGAATTTGATGGGAGGCGAATAGCAACCGACATCGGTGGAGGTTAGCCCGCTTGTGCGGCTTCGCGCGGTTAACCCACCGGCGAGTGACCGAGCTGGGACCTGTTTGGCCTTTACGTTTATCGACTCGTCCGAAGCCTGTCTGCCTGGTAGCCTTTTGCCCACGTCGCCTGCCCATCTGGGCGGCGAAACAAGTAATAGTCCGCATCATCGCACGCGTCCGACAAACTATCAGGACCTACTGGTGTTTGATCCCAACGATGGCATGCTGTCTCTCCGGCGAATCACGACGGACGTACGGGCAAAGGACCAAGGACTATCCGTTGCCGCCTCGGTGTCGATGTCTGCTTTGGGCGCGACGAGTGCTTCTCTTCCTGGACTCGGCGGGGCGGGCAAGCTCAGCTCCTCCCCGGCATCTATCACTTATTCCATCTCGGCTGCGTCAAACGCGTCTAGCAAACAGTCCATCACAGATGTGAACATAAGTCATGATCTGGCTGGTAAGGAAGCTATCATGGCCACATGGAATCTGCAACGCAGGCGTGGCTGGGAGGAAATTCGGCAGCCAATTTTATCAGGGACGACTCATGCATCTCGCTCGACTGCGGGAGGAAGTCATCCAAAGTAGGTCGACGGTTCCTGCTGGGTATTGAGCTTTATTGATCTTGTTTACAGTTATCTCGCATACGCCGAATTGTCGACATTTTCCCGCTCTCCTCGAATTCTGCCTCGATCCATCTATCTCTCCCACCAATTTACATTTTACACTCTGGGCGAAGATTATCACGCCTTGATTAGACGCTCTCAGCTAGATATTGCCGGGCAAAAGGTTGAAGTACGCAAAGAAGTTGAAGTTAGCGCGTTCCCCTCCAGCCACGCATCGGAATCGTTTATAGAGGGGTTTGCCCACAATCGTGACTCGCGCAGGTTTTCTGCCTCGTTTGATGAGCCCCTTGCAAATGCCCTCGCTGGCGGCCTCGAATACATGGTAGCGCCGCCCGTGCTGCCAATGTACCCGAACGGTGCACCAGGGTCTCGTCCACGGACGCTCAGAAACTCCATTCCGATACGCACCATTGGCGATGGGATGAGCGAAGGACTGAGCATGCTTAGGCGTGAGATTAACAAGGTTCGTTCGCCACATCTATTGCCCCGGACGGGCGACTCGCCTTCGCCGGGTCTGGTCCCGCTCGAATTTGATGAAGAGGACGAGGACTTTTTGGGCCGCGATACACTCGACGGGTTCGAGAGGGGAGACGAGGTGGCGCCGGACGTCATCCCTGTTCCTGAACCTGGACCAAGTATGGAACACATGTTAATGGAGGACGATGTTGGTGGGTGGGACTCGCAAGACCGTCAGGCGGTCGAGGAGCAAGAACGATTTCATGATTTGGTAGCTCCTGGGTTGGAAGAGGAGACATTTAGTGGGGATGGGGTGGCCCTGTATGGACAAGCACCTCTGGATATTGTGCGTGATGGCGGTGGTGGCGGTGGTGGCGGTAGTGGTAGTGGAAAGAAGAAGAAAGCCAAGTCTCGGAGACGTTGAGCAAACGTGTGTTTGTCGTCTGACATGGTATATCCTCCATGATGAACGGTAAACTGATCAGCTCGTGTCTTCGTAGTGGCTAATGTAATCTAAGTTTGTGTGTGCCTTTGTCCGTGTGATCATGATGCAGTGACCTGAAATTCTGTTCCTTATTATGCTCCTTGGATATAATTACACGTACCACTGTGGTAACATTTTCCAAATATTCTGCCACCTGCGGAAAAGTAAAAGTATTTTCTATCCGGGGCTGGATAGATGACCTCGTGGCCATACTGCCATGATCATCAAGATTCTGTTCAAAGTTACCAAATACTTGGTACCATCATGCAACTATTGTATGTCTCGTTTTCATATCGGGTCTACACATCGCTCATGACCACACGAACTTCACTCATCACGCACTTTACTCATCATCTTTTTTCGCTGTTTCTAGCCAAGTTTCAAGGGGGCCCTTGCCTATCCGGCTACAAGGAAAAAAACAGCCCTGTCGCAAGCGCCATATACAACACTGTAAGCGTTAACTTATCAATTGAACATTTGAGCTATTGTAATGTAGAAAGAGGATTGTCATAACGTATGCGCCAGGAAGCATGAGTGGCAGCTTTTCCGTGAGCTTGTATTTGATTGCATGAATGGCAAGTCTCTGATTAATCCAGGCTTCACGGAATGCTGCGGGAACTGCATGCAGAGAGTGGTTTTGAAGCATGGCAATCAACGTGGCATGAGACGCCGCAGCTGAGGGTGAGGGTGAGGCGTGTCATTCGGTTCTACCTAAGTTATTACTTCCATAGTTGGTACATGCGTGGGATGCATCTTGTTCTGATTATCGTCAAGCAATGCTGCATCGGATATGAAGCCCAAGATAGACTGCGCAATCGAGTCAATGAAGACGCTGGATTGGCGAAACCGGCGGGAACTAGCATCTGGCAGGCTTGACGAGTTTTTTTCAAAAAAGTCGTTTCTCGAGAGGAGTCTGACCTGGCGACTTGGGGTCTCAAAGACCACCATGCTGAGGGTGGAGAGACATTGACTTTTGTAATCGATAGATGGTATTGGATGAAATTGAGAAATTGAGCCGAGCGGATGTGTTTGTAGATATTTGTCGAACTCATTGAAATGCTCAGCGCCATCGCAGCTCGCAAAGCGGCGCAAGCCTTGCGTACAAATGTCGAGGCTCCTCTTGCTACAACAGAAGAAGCTTATGAGACGTCCAGCGTAGAGCAAGAGACAACATCTGCTCAACGCAGTGTTAAGCGGAAGCCAACGGAAGGTCGTGATGTAAACAACGGAGGGAGGAAAAAGAAGTCGCGGTACTTTGTAGAACAAGGGGAAATGCAAGAGCCACAGGAAGAGATTGCGGCAGCAGGATCAGGAGGGGAAAGTTCGTCTAGTGGTGACCCAGATGAAGTTGACATCGCGGAGGGTTTTGATGCGTCTTTTCAACGCGCATGGTCTCCCAGCGTGCCGCTAAAGGACCGTTCAGATGAAGAGCCCATGGATGGAGGATCTTCCCAAATTAAATTACAGCCTTTGCAGACGACATTCAGACCAAGGCTAAACCAAAACATCTTCCACATATCTGACCTTTCTATCTTAGGTTTACGATCGACTCAGGGAACCGTCATTTTACTTTCGATGGGAGAGACCATCTGTATTGGAGGTGCATATATCGTTACGGTACTGCAGGGAACAGTATCTTTGCTCGGGACGACCCTCGAGGCTTCCGCCAAACCACATCGTATATATGCACCGAAATCGTCTCCTCTGCCTGTAATAGAAGCCACTTCGTCTGAACCATTGATTTTGAGAGACGATCATTTACGTGGATTGGGACTTGCCAACGCCTCTGGTGCTATAGTCCTGATTCAGGAGTTGCGAACTGGCATTCAGGGTCTAGGCCGTGTTTGCAAGATATTCGATGGCGTATTTGATTTTTCGCGCTATGCTCAAGACGATAACAAGTTGTTGAACGTGACAGGCGCATTTCTGGTATGAAGTTTTTCCATGAGTTGACGCCTCTGATTGAAAAAAGCTTAGGAATCAGGAGAAGGACTATGAACCATACGTTCTTTCAAAGTCATGGGCCTATGCCCTCAACAACATGGCACCACCTTTCTCAGGCGGAGTTTATCTTATCAAAGGTCCAAAAAAGTCGGGCAAGAGTACTTTTGCTCGGACGCTTCTCAATCGCCTGCTGTTACGGTAAGTAAATGAATTCTTCTGCTAACGTACCACTGAATTTCAAATTGAATGTACTAGGTTCGAGCGCGTTGCGTACTTAGACTGCGACCTAGGCCAATCCGAGTTTACGCCAGGTGGGATGGTAGCACTGAATATTATTCAAGATCCCTGCTTTGGTAATCCTTTCATTGGTTTTTAAGCATCACGTAATCTCAAGCGATTCAGGACCTCCCTTTACTCATCCTACGCTTCCAAATAGATCACATTACATTGGGACGACAACTCCAAGGTCGCCTGGATATTACTTAACATCTATACAGGCTCTATTCCATGCATACGAGCTCGATGTTCGCAATCCACTTCTTGCCTACGACAATCATACTCACATTGATGATGGACTGCCAAAACGCGTTTCAGATGTCATTCCCCTCGTTGTCAACACCATGGGTTGGAACAAAGGTCTTGGTGCAGACCTGAATAAAAGAATACAAGACATTGTCCAGCCAACGCACATTTTTGAAGTCACAGGCTTATCAAGTACGGTTGATAATTTGGGCTACGAGGAAATCGCACAACCCGAATTTGAGTCAAAACCGCAATTTTATGCGCAACTGGACCCCATTATTGCCTCGAATAGTTCACCTTTGCACACGCAATATACACCCGCTGATCATCGTATAATCAACATCCTCTCGTATCTGCATGCTAGCTTCCCTGGATCGTCCGAACTCTCTGATCCAACCATAGCCTCGTTAGAGCAAATCACGGCTGCATCCTGGAGAACGAATTTGCCCTTATGTTCTCAACTGCCCTACGCTGTGGATTGGAAGATAGCTCTAGACCGCATCGTCCTAGTGGGAAATGGCTCTGACAATGTGGTTCCTGCAGAAGTAGGACGTGTCTTGAACGGAGCTTTGGTTGGCCTCGTGTGCAGCTGGGGGGACGATAGGACGAACAATGGCCCTGTGATGATTGAGAATGAAGGAGTTGATTTGTCCCTTGAGATGCCCTACGTGCAGGGAGCCCAGCCACCTGAGCCGACTTCATCAACGTGTCATGGCATCGCTCTTATTCGTTCCGTGTCACACTGCATTCCATCAGCTGGGCCCGAGAACGCCGTACAAGTGGAGCCCGAGATACATGTTCTGACTCCAGTGCCACCCTCGCTCCTCAAGCTTTCTCGTATTTTCGTCAAAGGGGAGATGGAGCTTCCTGTGTGGGGAATGCTTGACTATGGCGCAGGTGACGACGGATGGAAGGATGGTGTCGCCGGTATGGATTGGGGCCGAGTGCCATATTTACAATGGGGTAAAGGAGAGGGTGTGGGTTCAGAGCGAAGACGTGTCAGACGAAATCTGATGCGCAAGGCACAGATGTAATAGACAGAGAACAAATTATCAGAACGGCTTTTCTGTTCAACAAAGGTGAATGGGTGGTTATTATGCACGACGAAGTGTAATGCTCAAGACATAGCATGTTCACGTGTGAGGACTGTTGGTCGCCCCGGTCTTCCGGGATCTGACGAATTCTGCAATCGACAGGCTGTCGAAACACTGAGGACCTCCTTTGCGCATTCATTACAACTGTATTCTTATCGTGATGTGTCTGCACCCCTATCCTCCAAAGATATCAGCAATTGGTACAACACACGGAGGGAGCCACCACCTGCCTGGGATTTCAGTCCAGCAAATGACGTATACCTCAAAAAGTAGCTCAGACGTGACGAAAATGCCTACTGAACTGCATGGCGAATATGCATTCTAGTTTTACGTTCAAATTTCTCTCCGTCTTTCTCGGACTCATATTCGTGCGCAAGCGAGTGTCATTTTCATCACTGAATACAGTTGTATCGTCTACATCGTACAATGCGATCCAAGAGAGTTTCTGGCCGTCGGCGTGCTGACAGCGGCGTATACGTGTGACAGATAACTGTCACGCGATATCTATTGACTCGGACCGCCAAGATGCCTCCGAAGTTAAGCAAACGCCAGCAGCGCGAACTAGAAGAATTAGAAGCGCTGAAAGCAAACCAGATACACGATGGACCTGGTGATGACGGGGATGAAGATGACTTGACGTATTCAGTCTCGCGACATACGAAGGTCACGACTTTCGCTCAGGTGCGCTGCTTTCTAAACCAAAGACTAAGCCTCAACAGCATCATGCAGTTGATGGCTGCAGATGGGGAGAGCGAGCCTGAAAGCGATGCTGACACCGAAATGACCGCTACAAACAAGTCGGGCAAATCACGTAAGGTAAATGGAGGTGTCATTGTTGTCTGGCGTTCTTATTTACAACGTTGCGTCTAGCCAAGGAAGCGAAAAAAGAAGATTGCAACAGTCGAAACGCCCTCAGGATCTTCTGTTACCTCCATTAGTACTGGCGTGCCGACTACCAAGGGCGAGAAGAAAGCACTTAAAAAGGCGAAGGCCAAAGAAAAGAAGTCGGGAATGGACGAGCTGGCGCAGGCGTTGGCTGAGTTAGCTATCAGGTACGCCGCATGAAGCTGCGCAAATGTGAGTTTGATCTCTTCCTTCCAGGTGCCCCGAAAGCCATCAAACATTTATGACCCCCGCCGATTCTCAGTCCCTCGCTACACTTCTGGCTGTCTCGCTCTCTCACCTTGATAGTGAAGCTGAACTGCGCAGGTTCTTTGGTTCCAAAGTGATTCAAGCAGCGAAAACATCTTCTGGATCGTCTTCTCAAGTTAGGCGTCAGGGAGCTTCAGGAGCTCTTCGATCCAATCTGACAAAGCCTAAACCGACTTGGTGGGCCGCTAGGCAAAGAGAGGGTTTGTCAATCCGAGCATATGCAGACGAAGAAGTCCAGGAAAAACTGCAGAGACAGGGGTGGGATGCAGTTACAGAAGAGAAGTGGTGGACGGTAGAATATAGCAAGAAATATAAGAGTATGACAAAAGCATTTATGGCTACGGTTATGTCTGGAGGTGAGCTCTGCCGAACTTGGCAGGCTAGGAGTATGTTGACCAGTACATATTAGATCCGCGAGGATTTTGGAATTTGTTAGAGAAGCTTCCATGGCATGCTGATACATTATTGCAGATAGCAGAGATCTATCGGCATAGAGAAGGTAAAGATTTTTCACCAGTTTATGTGTATTTACTTTCGTGAATATCATACAGAATGGGCACAAGCCGTAGATTTTGTGGACAGAGCCTTGTTCGCATATGAACGATCTTTTATCGGCGCGTTCAACTTCACAACTGGCCAGAATAGGCTGGACTTTGATCGTGTAGAGAATCGGCCCTTCTTCCTAGCGATACATAGACAGATTTCGTGCGTCTTTTAAATTGCAACAAGTCCTTATCTAAATAATCATCCAGTGATCTGCAACGCCGTGGCTGCGTCCGCGCCGCTTTCGAATTTGCTAAACTGTTATATTCTCTGGACCCATGGTCAGATCCGCACGGATCGTTATTCCATCTTGATCTCCTGGCACTTAAAGCCCCTGGGATGCATCAGTGGCTGTTGGATGTCTATGATCTTTTCCTGTCAAGGCGTCGAAGTCGCTCTCAAGAGAAGAGAGATACAAGAATGGATCCTAGCGTGTTACCTGGGTGGGCATATTCCAGGGCGCTAGCAATGTGGGTATCTGAAGATGCGAGGAAAGATACAGTCAGTTGTTAGAACTCTGGCGGTGAGCAAACTGACCTTGTTGTCCCAGGGCCACGCAGCGAGCAGCGAAGCCCTGAAGGAGGCCATTCTATCCTTCCCTTCCGTTGTTCTGCCTCTTGCAGATAAGATTGACGTAATCATTCCTGACAACGTACGAGCACACAAGGATTTTAAAATCGAAGTAGACGGAAAGTAGGTCAGATACTCCCCTACGCTTATTCAATCTGACAACCAGCATTTCCAGTTATCTGTCTCTCGCAAATGCTATACTGCACATGTTGTCACACCTTTATGCGCAGCATACTTTTGGTATCTGGAAAGAACCTGCCCATAGCGCCTGGTTCACGTCGGTCCTGACATCTCTCTCATCCACTATGCCGTCTACTTTACCTAGAACTCTTCATCGTGGTGATTTCCTCCATCTTTATGAACACAGTGCGACCCTCCGGTACTCAGCTTATCGGCACATTGCAGTACTCGAATCATCTTATCGTAGGCTGTTTGCATTCATGCCAAAGGAAGTCACGGATTCAAGGTCTCTCGCGTGCGATCCATTGCCGCCGATAAGTGCTGCAACGAGATACGACGCTGAGTTCTTTGAAGGCATAGATGACGCATTTGGGATGTTCTGGACGAGGACAAGGAGGCAGAGGGAGGCAGATCAGAGACGATTGGCTCATATTGTGCAAGATCCGGCGATCCTGCAGCAACTACAGGTACCCATCTTGCGTACTCGCTATTTAATCCCGTGAATGACCTACCGTCATTCTAGGAGATCTTCGATGGGAATCCCGAATTGGCCGCGAGATTTCCGGCCGGTGCAGTGCAGTTTGCACAGTTCGTGGGGCAGCTGCCGGTAGATGCGTTGGATGATATCTTCCTTCAGTTCCAGATGGGTGTAGAACAACGCGATAGGATGCCGGGTGATTTCGACGATGGCGGAATTGCTGTTGGTGTAGGACCTGCTGAGCATAATGAAGTCGAAGATGATGGTACGGAGCAAAGAGAGAAGAGGGTAATGGAGAAGAGGAAGAGGACGAAAACGAAGATGAAGAAGAAGCATCTTCAGTAAGTCCTTATTTTATGCTGACGGGTACTTGTTGGATAAGATGATACGTTCAATAGGCGATTGTACGCGGCTTGAGGAATATTATTGGGAGATTTTGGGGAAGAAACACTGCGGATACCAGATCCGATGACTCAACATCGGAGGATGAAATAGCGCTTATGGATGTTCAGGGTGTCGATTGATTCCTCCATGCACATTGTCATTTTCAAGAATCGAGTTATTGCTCCTTTACCCTTACGCCTGTACTATGTATTCCACACAATTTCAAGGCATAGACGGATATATAACAGATATACGCTGTAGCGATGGTCGGCATCTCTAGTCAGAAAAGTAATCCGGTAGGATGAACGCCAATTTTTTCCTGTCCTCGTCCTTGGACTTCTCAGACCTTGGCATGATGCTGTATTTCATCGATCCGACTTCCTCCAACAACACTTCCTGTTCACCAAGTCCATTGGCCTGCCCATCGATAACCTGATGCAACTCGTCCAACACTGTCGCGGTAACGTGCCTCGACGTGTCCGCATTTGCTCGGAGCGTCTTGAACACCTCAGCCGCAGTTACGGATTCTGAGTGAGGTCTCCAAGAATCGTAGTCTGTTGCGGTCGCAATCAAGGCATAACTGTAACGTTTCCATACTAGTAAGGCGAGTAGAATACATGAAGACGAGAAGTGGACGCACCTTAATTCGGCTTCTCTAGCCAACTTGGCCTCTGGCAGCACGCTCATGTTGATCAAGTCCGCCCCCCATTGTCTGTACATCACGCTCTCAGCCCTCGTCGAGAACTGCGGACCCTCCATGCACAGGATGCACTTATCTCTGAACAGCCCCACCTGCCTTCCCGTTTCGTTCTCCACGTCTTTCAGTGCCTTCTCGACCCTGCTCTCCCAACCACCTTACGAGCTTCATGCTGAAAGGGTCGCCAAACGCAGCATGTGCGACGATGGACAATCCCTCAAAGAAGCTCGCAGGCCTGACGCCCTTGGTTCTGTCAATGATCTGGGTGGGGAGGATGAACGATCCTGGGACGATTTCCTCTCGAAGGGAACCGACGGCTGAGAACGCGACGACGACGCGAACGCCAAGACATTTGAGAGCGGCGATGTTGGCCCGGGAGGGGACCGATGAGGGGGAGATATTGTGCCCTTTTCCGTGCCGCGCGAGGAAGGCGATCTGAGTGCCTGTGGGGAGGGCGCAAATGGTTATGGAGGAGCTAGGGAAGCCCCAGGGCTGCCAACAAACGATAGCTTTGGTTTCCGTTGGGATTTGAGCAGATCGGAGCGACATACCGTTTCGGGGTTGACATGTTTCCTGCATTGGCGGCCAACAAGTTGTCAGCTGTGGCAGAGGAAAGGATCGTTTCGAGAGGGAACGTACACGAAAGTAAGATTATCAAGGTGATAAAGTCCACTACCACCAATCACGCCAATCAGCACTAGATAATAATATCATGTCAGTCCATATTTCAGACGGGATAGGTCAGATTGGCTCACCTTTCTCGCTGTTCTCGTTTGACATTATGAGGAATGTTCAATCGCAGGAAAATAGCTGATTTCGAAAGTCCAGAACTGCCAACAAAAAACATGGTCGTTTCGAATCTTATCAATTATCACGTCATCCGTTGGCAGTCACCGCAACCGTGTCACTGCCTGCTACACGTTTCGCGACGGGTTGTCAAGGAAATTATTTCGCACGTAGACACCCACGTTATTGAGATTCCAAATTGCGACAGGTTTTAACCGAAACGTTACCACATAGACGTATCAAATGCATCCAGTGCTATATTATGCCTAATAATCTATCACTACTTTCGTGTCCCAGTGCCCGAACAGAAAAATAGATAAGAGCTTCGTGAGGCCCCGCCATACAAACATCATCGCCTCATACCCGAATCCCAAACCCGGGCCCAACAGAGCCAGACCTGGCCAACGAAACCGACATCTTCCTCTTCAAATCGCTCGAGATCGTCCCAACGACAGACAGATCCCTCACAGAATGGCTCTGCAAGGATCGATCACCCAATTCCAAAGCCACAATCCCGTGACCTTTTATGTTAAGGCTGGAACCCATGCTCACGCTCACGGTCAAGTTCTGGGCAGACGCACTGGGAGACACGGTATCGCCTCCTCGGTGGTGCCGTGCCTGAGGCGAAGAACGGGTGTCGTGACAAGACAGTGTGAACGCCGAACACGTTCTCCGGACGAACGCAGACCTCGACCCTGAACCGGAAGTAGGTATCCCAGAAGAAGTTGTTGAAGACGAAGAAGACGAAGAAGAGAACGAAGAAGATGGCGTGAGGGCATAAGCGCTGCTTGCCGTCGACAGGGCTGTCGTAGGCGTGGGCATAGGCGCCTCCAGTGAACAGCTTGAAGCTTGAGTGAGTTGTGTACTGGACGGTCTGGGCTCAATCGCACAGAGGTCAGACGGAGGCTTGGCTGCTTTGTTTCTGGTCCGTCCAGACAGATTCTTGTTCGCCGGCGTGGACGTGTGCCAAGGAAGATGACTCCCGTTCCCGGCCGCTACAACGGGTAGGGGTGCGGTCAATGTTGTCGGCGGTAACATCGATGACGAATTACGTTCTCCGCCTTCTGTCGTTGGCTCTTCAATTATAACCTCAAACATCAACCCACCATTGTGTTCATCGCCGCTGCAACGATTCGACAATGGCAGCGGTGAGGGCGTCAAATCCCTAACAAGGAAAAGGGCCTCCAGATCGTGAAGAAAAACTTCAGAAATGTGGTGACAATATTCTAATTGTGTATTGTCCTGTCCGCGGTTGTCTGAAGAATCGTCACCGCGCTTCACAGGACTCGCCTTGGATTTTTGCCTCGGCCTCCAGGGAGAAGACTGTACGCGGACGATACCCAGCCCGTCAAATGCGTGAGAAGGGTCTTCTTTGCGAGTGAGGTCAAAGATGCCTAGACCGAACAAAGGACGAGGTTCCTCCTCTGTGGTCGCAGGCGTGGTAGTAACCATCCCGAAACGAGGTGCCTTCCGAAAGGCGTCTGCATCCAATGCTAGACGGTTTGCTCGTAAGAGGGGAGAAAAAGAATCTGAGGGAAGGTCAGGAGTGGAGGGCGGCTCGGTGGAGGTCGAAGAAGTGTCGAGGTCGGTGCTGGTGTCAAGGGTGAGATTCGGAACATCGTCTGGAATGGACGGGGGTAACAAAGCGAGCTATTGGCTCAAGGCGGGGTGACGCTTCGAATTGTCGGCTTCTAGATATATTACACTTTCTTTTGAGATCTCGCTCGGTGGGATTGGCGACAGCGGTTCGAATGTCGGCGGCGTGGTAGACTTTTGGGGTGACTATGAGGATGGCGAATGAAAGAGCGGCAGATCATGCGTACCTCGTCCAAGCCTGTATCATTGTCCTCAGGACCATTCCAAATCCAATATTCAGTGCTCCCTGCACTGGGCGTTCTCTTATGATGACAATATGATACATTTAAAGATCCTGCCGACGAATACCAAGGTTTCTTGTGCATCCGATCTTCACCTTCAAGCTCTTCCACTGGTCTGCCGGAGACTTGAGCATTAGGTGTGTACATGTTCTTGCGGAGCGATTCGGGGCTTGTGCTTGAGGAAAGGAGGCTAAAGATGGCGTTTATAAAAGAGCGCATATCGGTTGTGACGATAGTTGGGGGACAGGGGGTGGGAGTGGTCTCAGCCGATCGGCGGGATGACGTCACGACAACGACTTGGTTTCCCAACAGTCACAACTAGGTTTAACGCGATATCATGAACGAAAAGTTTTCTTGGTGCAATGATCCAGAGGTTGCCTAACAAGACTTCCGTCGCATGGATAACCTCTGGCCAGGTTTTCCATAGCAACATGGCAGATACCACGCACCGTGGAACTGCCATCGGGATCGGGCATAAACCGGATATTAATCCCATCCTTCTCTTTGCTCTTCATCTCGCGAGGCACAGCCTCGGCCCACATAGGAAACGGTCTCGCTCGTTTATACGCCTTTGTTCCTCCTCCTTTCTCCCATTCGATGTCGTCTGCTCTGCGCGACTTGGATTTTTACGCAGATTTGTCGCTGAAGAAGGATGAATAACATAAACTCCATCCACATTCCGCGTTCGTCGGGGAATGGAGAGGCGGTGTGAATCACGAACGATACCTCGCAGTTGGTGTAAACAGTAGTTCGCCCGGCATCCTCATCGCTTAAGGGGCTGTTATCGATCAAGGGCTCCTGACGATCGCCAGGATCATGATACACTGGCTTTTGATAATCGTCGGGCCCGGTGAATGGCGACTGTTCAGTTGCCCAACCGAGAGCCTCTTCCATTTGTAAACATCTCAGCCTCCACAACTCCTTTTCGCGTTGCGCTTGTTCTAATTCCCAGGTATAATCTGCGTCCCACAAAGGCACATATGTATCATCAGAACTGGGGGTGGGTGGACATATCATCGACGACGAAGATGACCATGTGGAGGAAACAGACGAATCAGAGGAAAGAGACCATCGGTTGCTGGCTGGCGATGTTGAGTCGGACGAATAAGGATGCGTCTCTGAACCTCGTGATGGGATGTTTTGAATAGTGTGCATTAGGTATTTCTTCATATTCAGATGCAAACATCTTTATGATAATTGGGGTCCTTTTGCGCACCCCCTCCTCTGGCGTAGTGGAATGCGCCTTGTTGCGGCCGACGCGCAGGGAAGATGCTAGTTCGGATCATTCTGTTTGAAGGCACTGTTGACGCTATTAGTGGATTACGGCGAGAAAAGATCTGTTTCAGTTCTTGAACGACTCCAGTCGGAGAAGGACACGGTTTTCTGGGCAGTTCCTCACGTCGCCTTCCGACAGAGCTAGTGCTCGGTAACGAACCTGGCATCTGCTGCGATCTCCTCGTGGGCCGTAGACGTGACTCATCAGGAAGAAGAGATTGTTGCGGCAGGACAGCCCTGTTGTAACGGGGAGTTCGTCTCAGTTGCGTATGGCAAGATGACGCCGAAGGCCGCGCTACACGTTCGGGTACATGTGTCCTGGGCCTCTCACAGCGGCAAGTTGTGTTCTCGGCGTGTCGCGAGGCGATTGGCTAGAGATATATAACGTCGATCAATCGCGAGTTGGAGGCCGAAGGCCACTTACTTGATAAAATGAAGATTGACCCCGCGATGGAACATCCGCTTGCAGATGATGCCATTCGAATAATTAAAATACCTGCGTAAGGAAAAATGTGGGCCAGCCAATACGCGTCGGGTGTTGGGTGTTACCAGCGTAAAGCCCGGCTGTAGAGAATCGTAGACCTAAGAGCAGGGCTTGAGCATCATGGGGCGTCAACCACTTATAGGATGAGAAACGCACTCACTTTCGCTGCGCCTAGTCATAGAACAATAAACAATGGACGCTTCTCTCTCGACCCTCCCAGAACAAAAGGCTCGAGAATCCCAGCTGCAGGCAGTTGCCACCATTGTCCGCCTTTTCTGGTAAGAGGCAAAATTAGCAACGAGTTGAGGAGATCTGTGACTGTTGCCATCAGCAGCCTGTCACTTGTTTACCAATGTTTGTATTCAACGCGCGAACTACTAGGAACTCGGTCGAGCCTGATGTCTTTAACTGACCGAAGAGATAAAATAGGAAACTCCGCAGATAAAATTGCGAAGCGGGAGAATATTCGCAGCAATTATGTCTCAAAAAGCAACGTGATACGGGACTATGAGCTTTAAACGTGAGAGAAGAGAGAAGAGGAGCGTCCCGTATGGGTCTACTTATGTCTGGGGTACGTGATAATGATTGCTCAAGCGATAAACCTGGCCAAGCAAGGTAAAAAACAGACTTGACGACAGTTCTCACTAATTTTTTTCTTAACCCCAAGACTACAGTGATCATTACAATGACCATCCATCTCAGTCGCAGTGCGAGCGTATCGATCTTAAACGGCCTAAGTCGAGCTCATGATTGCAACGACCCGAAGGAAGGACGAACACAGTGTTTTATTTTGGAGTCACAGCTGATAACGTTGCGTAGGGTGTAGAATGTCGAGTTGACAATCCCCTGCCACCAATTGTGCTATAGCCTGTCATGAATGCGTAAAATGGCTTTTCTGAGCATTCGCGAACGGACATCCTAATAATAATCATGCTCGTAGGCTGTTTATTGTCACCTCTTGAGGTTCATGGACCTAAAGCCTAGGCGCCTATTCGCGCCTATTTATGATAGTATCATTTTCCGCGTTTTTTTTAATAACGACTTTATGACGTAACGGAAGCAAAGAATTGCCATGAAACAGTCTTTCAAAGAGATCCGCAACAGTCACAGTCCTTGTGGTCACCGGTCAAGTGTTGAAATGTTGATATACAGACACCCGTAATGCATTCTACCTATTAATCCATAAACATCTAGCAAACTATTTCTCCTTTCCTTCGCCACATGCTCGGAGTTCCTCAATTGTTTCGTCACTATAACTGATCGGTGGTTCTACCTCCAACCACTGCGCCTGCCATAGTCTCAGCTGAAAAGTCCAAATTATACGTAACATATGAAAACGGAACCGGATTATTCTAAACGAGGTAAAACTCGTTCAATGATGGTCGAGCGATTACCAAGAACAGGGACTCACTGAACCGACAGTAACAGAGCCGAGAACATGTTCAGGCCCAGACGTATCTGCACGCTAAAGCAGGCGTGTCAATGAACCAAGCAATCATCAAAAGTGAGACTTACTGGTTCTGGGGGTAACAACTGTAAATGATAAACCTATACAATAGCATATTAAACCCATGCGACTATGCAGGTAGATGGTATGCCATACCGAGGTTCGCAACTGTAAGCCTATTTGCCCTCGAAGACTTGAAGATTTTTCACAGTGGGTTCTTTTTGTCTGACAGTCTTTGGAGATTGTTAGCCTCAGTTAAGACCACGTCTTGGACAAACCCACTTCTAATGGAACTAGGTTACAGCCCAGAACATCCGATAATTGGAAGGGTTCTTGCACAAACTTATACAGGCTGAAATCTTTCAGGTATCGAGCGGGAGAATTGGAATGCCGAGTTTCCACCATTATATACATGTTCATGGTTTGCTTGAAGTCGATCGTGTCTAGATTCGTTCATGAATAAAAGGCATAAGTAAATGATTGCTAAGTGCACGTACAGAAATTGTAGTCTCCCTGTTTCGTTCCGGATCCAATGAGAGGAAGCTGATGCGTACATGACAGCAAACCAGGAACACCCGTTAAATCCAACAACAAAAGACTGATATGTGTGGTCTTCTCGAAGCTTTCTATAACTGCACCATCGTATACAACGACGATATAGACTTTGCCCCCCTTTGCAGTGAAATCCTTATCTGTTGGCTTCACATTTGTTACGTAGACATAAAAGTTCACTTTTAGGCTAAATTTTCCTGCTTCGGGACAGCGTGACTCCGTACCTGAACGGAGGGCATTAGCAGAATGTCGGATATATGGACAGTCTCACAATTTGAAGAAGCAGGTGCCATAGGTGGAGTTATGCTGTACATCCATTTGATGAGACGGGAGGATCTCAGTGTTGTAATTTATGCTCTACCAGTTGCGAGAGTCCGAGATGAACTGATGATTGATAATCGTGGCCAAGTTCGGTCGCAGCGGCTGACAGCACGATCCAGTACTAAGTCCATGGATGAGAGCAGGTGACACCCCCTTGTATAATGATTGATAGGAACGAGACAACCTGCCGGCAATATTGCTTATGGGAAATAATTCGTCGATGTGTTTTAGTTTGCTATGATAGTTCTACTTCGCTCTTGCTGTTCCAGACATTCCCGACGCACTGATAACAGGTCGGTCAAGGAGTGATGTAGCATGGCGTTCAGGAATGCCACTTGCTCAGACAGGAACTGGTATTCCACCCATGCCCTTCCCGGCGATAGGAGAACCATAACATGCATAATAGCAGGTTCTACTAGTAGTCCTGGCCTTATCAATGCGAGATGACACAGTTTCTTCGTCGATTGATGATGGTCAGACACGCAGGCAATGCCTAGCCGCCCTCCTTTCTCGACCATTATCTTCTCACTATGATTACGAGAGCTCCATCGCATTAGAGGCAAGCAGCACTCTCTGTAAAGCTAACAGCAATTCAGACGGCGTTTCTCATCCCACTCCTTCCCCACCCTCTTCTCGTCCGTTTTCTTCCTTCCTCCCCTCGTTCATCTTGCGCTTTTTCCCTGATAGCGTCTAACGATTCCGTTCAAGCAACCCCAGCTCCGACCTGCCATGATCCGGCGTCGCTTTCGCTTTTGTCAGCGGCAGCAGCTCTCCACTAATGACTCCCCCATCTAGGTCGGTCACCCCAGCGTCGGAGGCGCATGTTGTACACGAGGCGGTGATTGGCACTGCCGGCAATTTGTATGGACCCTTGACGACGATGTCAGGTTTCATCATAACCGGTTGAATTCATAGTGGATAAATGGCTATATTTAGTATTTTACCTATTAATACAAATTCAGTAACAAAATATAATGCCACGGAGAGCGCTCACCTCCGTCGTAGACTCCGTGGACAAATACTAATGTGGCTGTGTCAGCCACAAAATTAGCTATCAGTGATCTCCTAAAATACAGCATTTGCACCTACATCACATTGAACAATCCAGTGC